>UZAN01041300.1:0-18955 GCA_900618425.1 Echinostoma caproni | reverse complement strand
CCTAAGTCCTTTTCGCTTGAAGTATGTGGTAGCTGCTGGTCCCCGAGGAACTACGAGAATTTCCTCTTGTGAAGTAGGGGATGATTTTGCATTTAGAAACATTAAATTCAATGTCGTTCTCCTTAGACCATTGATAAGCTGCGTTGAGTGATTCCTGAAGTGCTTGAGAGCCCTCCGGTTCCGTGTTCCATATCTTGGCGTCATCTGCAAACAGTATTGCTTTTGAGCCCAACAATTTCGGTAGATCATCTACGAAGGCGAGGAACAGACGGGGACCGAGTACGGACCCTTGTGGAACACCGCGGGTGGCTTTGATGGGTCCGGATACAGAATCAGAAACACGAACTGNGAACTGATATGGTTCGTTGATCGAGGAATGCTTTGATCCACTCAAATGCGAAATCTCGAACGCCGTAATTATAGAGCTTCTGCAGTAAAATTTTGTGATTTACTCGATCAAACCAGTTAATTTTATCCCCACGTTGTTTGATCGAGTTGGTGATCATCATACTGGAAAATGACTTACCAGCATTTATTGAACAGGGTGGGCACACGTTTTGAACACAAAGTGTGCTTCTTTCTGCCTTCCGAAACTGTGTTACTTATAGAGGATACAACATTAGTTTCAGTTCAGTTTCAGTATGTACAACAATAAACTTTCGTGCGCCAGTTTTTGTTGCTGTCGTTTGGGTATCCATTTAGATGAACAGTAGGCGAAAGACAGGAAAGTTTAAATTCGTTTTGTCTTGACAAAATATTGAAAATCGGTTCTCGTAGCTCGGGTGAACTGAATTCCATTTCGCCTGTTCGCCAAGCTTGGCAATTTGTTTGCAAACGTTTCATCACCAGCCGAGGTGATATCATCAGTGCCACTTCACAAACACTGATGATGTCACATCGGCTGGTGATGAAACGTTTGCAAACAAATTGCCAAGCTCAGCGAGCAGGCGAAATGGAATTCGCTGTCTCCCCAAAAATATCACCGAACGTGGTATCATGATGCGTATCCCAACGATCCCAGTTAAAAGACAGTTACAAACAGGTTAGGCCTGTATTGGTAGTGCCAGATAAAAGTACGCGAGGAACACAAGTGCAGTATTTATAGGGTTGAGCACAACTTACACAAGGGCCTAGAATGATTATTAAGAGGGCACCAATACAGAGAATGGATAAATCAAGAGACCGTACTCTGTCCGGTACGTTGACGCCAACGAGCCCAGTACAATCAAGAAAATACCTGAACCTTCACACAGAGGTAAATGGTTCCGGTCCGTATCAAATTTAGACTTTGGGATTCTTCAGATGTATAGGCTTACTATGGCAACTACATTCTGCTATTTACGTTTTTGGTGAAAACGTACGGTATTATCACTTTTCATTCATTCTCAGAAATAATTTAGTTAAGCAAGTCAACATTGATAAAGGTTCTTGTAAATGGCAGAAGCATGCACAATAAACGTCATGCGAGCAATGTCAGTTATAGCAACATGTATCAGCATACATTCGACTACTCACAGAATACGCTAACCAGGCCTGGAATCCATGGCTACAGCGTGATTGCAAGATGCTGGAGCGTCCACAAAGGATGGCCACAAAAATGGTCAGGGGGTTGAATCGGTTTTCATACGCAGAGAGACTGAAGTCACTGGGATTTTATTCCAATCATTACCGGCGTATCAGAAGAGATATGATTATGGTATACCAAATAATGCAAAACCCAAGCCATCCGTGTCGCCCGCTTCTGAAATTATCACCCAACGTTTATCTTAAAGGACACCCATTTAAACTAGTGGTCTCAAAATGCCGCTTGGAATGCCGGCGTCAGTCATTCGCAGTCAGAGTGTGTTCGACCTGGAACTCTCTACCATCCTACGTCGTCTGTGCTCCAAGCATTGAGTCTTTCAAACTAAGGCTCGATGAAACACTAGCATACCTTACGTTCCAACATAAGTGAAGCTGCGTGAAGCAGTAGAAAACGCACGTATCACGTGACATTTTACAAAAACAAATTGTATGTATGACTGTTTCTTACTCCCCCGCACAGACCTATGGGACCAGAAAAACATGAGCTTGTAAATTATTCCCATAATAAATCTTTGAATCTTTGAATGTTGGTAGCAGAAAGTTGTCTAGGATTTGTTTGAATAATTTGGGACATCTACATAAGCTTTTACTTTCTACTATGAGAAACTACTTTATCAAATATTCAAAAACCATTTCAATCTGCACTGTAAAAGTTGATTTTGAAGACTTAAAGGGTCAAACTCTATATTCTAGCGCACTTCAATTGTATATTTATCTTGTTCATGATTACAGCTTCAGAGGCACCAGAAATATTTTTTCTTTTGTTCGAGTGATGGAACATCGGAAATCGCTAATTGTTTCGTTGTTTCAGCCTTCAAACCCTCGATGAAAGTTAACCATTAAAAGCGGATTTTATGAGAGTTGGGTTATATCTTTTACTTTTGCTGTGCATTTCAATCATCGCATTGAGACTCAATCACGCAAGCCAGCTATGCCAGCTGTCCCTAGTCTTTCAATCCACTTTTGACTTGTTTTGCGCACGAAGAAATTCATCAACCGGCATAGAAAGACGTCTCCACAATGCACGTGCAAAACTTTAAATACTAAATGGTTATTGCTTTGATCACTTCGAAGAATCCAATAAATTGACCGTTTGTGGTTGTAAATAGATATTGTTCTCCAATGAATTCTGCCTCGATTTGGCAATACTTACACACACTCCGCATCACTGTCCTATTGTTTATCTACCTATTTTGTCCGTGTGTTGTTTAATTAAACCACCCATCCATCCTGATCTGTGACGCAACCGTGCCGTCTGCACATACGCACGCACTATTAGTATGCTCCGCTATTTGTCTCGTCGATGCGTGCCCATGATCGACTGATCGTGACACATGTGTATACAGAGGCTCACCACAGTGTATGAAAAAGGACCCTACAGAATAACAATCACACCCACGGTATTTTGACGGGTTTCCCCAAGGTCAGTTGCCGGCCTCGATTTTCACAGATGCATGTCTTCTTGTTGAACCTCGGTTTGTTCGTTCCATTGTCATTGCGCCACGCGTCTGCTTGCTCGCAGTCATTGCTAATTCAACTACTGCCTTCACAGATTGAGACGTTTGTTAAACCGCATAGTACCACAGTCTGAGTTTTGCATATGTAATCTGTTTGCTGAAAAACGCCGTCTTCCAATTTTTTTCGTGCATCACTAAGTGGATCTTTATAGTCTGTGAATTCAACAAATGAATTCATATGGCTGTAGTGCGTTCGCTAAACAAGTGAAATCAATATTAGGATCATGTAGGGATTCTTTTGAAGTGGAATTATTTATTTTGCATTCAGAACAGACCCAAAAGCTAACCGGAAAATATCAAGTATCACGGATAAAATACAATCTCACTCTTGGCTTAACAGTCGACCACACCGTGATAAAGGCATTTGAGGCCAAAGACAATTCGAAGTGTAATGCAAATAACAGACCGTGAGATTAGGATGAGAAATGGTCAAGTAAATATTCAACACAAAGTAATTTCGCGAAAGTCAATACGAGCGGAAGAGAGGACAAATGTTAAAAGTTGGCACCTTTTGAATTAGTTTGGATTCACAGTTGACAATTGTTTGAACGCACGCGTACTTTTTTGTTTGTGATGTTAAGCCCACGGTTCTCTGTTTCAAACATTCAAGCATCAAAAGAGGGTATTCAAAAAAGTGAGCAGTGTTTATAGATATTGTGGGCACATCTCTGTTTATTTATCATTGTTTTACTTTAGAAGATTTGAATGATCCTCGGACGTTTCCTCTCCAGTTTGTACTTGAGGAGGATGAACATCTGGTCCTTATGGTGGTATTGATTATTCCTGTAGATACTTTGTATCTTTCTGCTCCTTTTTTATCGATATTGGTCACAGCCGCACATCAGAAGATTGATTCATTCCAGTTCATTAAGTGATTCCGCTGAGTCCACGTTGATTTCTCATTTTGACGATTCTAGATTTTAAAATTAGTCGTTGGTTTCTTTTTTTTCACTACATTTGACATCAAGCCCATAAATATGACAAACCATGCCAATGATATCGATTGATTTCTGCTCATATAGTTTGCAATTAGTAATTTTTATCTGTTTGACATATATTGGGGCTCAGGTGAATGACAATCATTTTATCGCACAAATCCCTGAATTCCGTTTCACCCGTTTTTCAATATAACATCAGCTCGAGTAACGTGATTTAGGGAATGTTAAAGTTTGATTCCGTTTATGTACATACGTAAACCTGAAATGCATAACCTGCATGAATAACTAAAATTAGCTTTCCAAAATCATAGATCAAATAAGGCAAGCATTTTCGCCTGTAATAACTCCGTTGGGATACAATTTTATTGAATTTTCCAATATCCATTAAAGTGAATTTGCCGAGGAACTTGGTGAATTGGTCAACTTTGTTAACCTCAGCTCAGGCAGATCGATGTTGAGTTTTTTGGATAGAAAGGTGAACGTTTTCAGTAGGAGCTGTGACTAAGGAATAACAAAACCATGAACCAATTTCGGTAGGTTTTATTTATGCAAATAACCATTTGTCCTACTCTGTGGCTATTTTTCACCTATAATCCAAGGTTCGCAAGCTGAGAACAGTAAAGGTAAGTGGTACACTAGCTTATACGGATAATTAGGAATAAATGTAGCCCCTTCTAAAACCATGTTGTGTGGCTTATTGCACTATTCAAGCACTTTATCACTTATTTATTTTGTCGTTCACTAACCAGAACCATCCGAAATGTTGTCGGGCTTCCAATGATGAATGTAACTTATAAGAGTACCTTAAAATCTCGAGTTACTTGTCGGAGAAAACCGACGTTTTCTTCACTTTAAAGAATAAGAGAAAACTATATTTCCCTTTTAAATTCACTCATATACAACTCGATGCGCATACCTACAGAACCCACTGAATTAACCCCATGATCATAAAGAGCAAAGATCAGTCCGTGAGCGATGAGTAATCGGTCAAATAATTTGGGCTCGTGCGAAAATCTATAATGCCCTAGGTTTCCAAAAAAGGTCAGGCTGAAAACCGAGCAGCACAAATTAGAGGAAAAAAGAAGGCAAAGTTGAAATAAGCTTCTATTGTCAAAATCTACTGCATTTCTCTGTGGAATTAAATCGGAATTTTCAGCAGTCTGTTGTGCTAAGGTGCACCAAATCCGGGAAAGTACTGTGAGATATCTAAAATTATCTGATAAACATCTGCATATTATTATTCCTGCTATTAGAATTATTGTGAACTATCTCACAGTATTTCAATATACTTTTAGCAGTTGAGTATCCTGTTGCAAAGGGCTATAGCAGAAATACAGATAGAGTCTCAGTTTCGACAGTTTGATTCAGATCATTTGTTGTACAAACGTGTTGGGGAAAGGCGTGTGTGTATTCGACTCCTAACAAAACTAGTGAGTGATTCAAAAATCAAACATAAAATGTTGTTTGACTCAATGAACGTTATATAATATGAATTAAAAGGGTGCATCCCAATTATTATTGAAGTAAATCCATATAGGCACGAATATGTGAAAAGTGATGTCGCTTAGCTGAGCAAGTCATTTCATTTCTAAATTAATTTTATGATGAAGCTGAAGCACCTGCTGTTATTGACAAAAGTGAGTTCAACTACACCAGTGTTACGAACGTAAATTTTTTTATGTTACTTGGTCTGATTTGTGTGGATTTATTCCAGTGGATTGAATCGCATACATCAAATGTTTTGTGGAAGAACATAAATATATTGAGTATCCCGTGAAAGTAGATGTCAAATAAAGTATTATAAATGTAAGTAAAAGCAAGCACATAATAATGAAACCACAGAATCAGGTAATGTGGAGGAGGAGTCAGTTTTCTGCTTGTAATCCACTTCCCGTGGCGACATTGTAAATGTGTATATTTTCCTTTCCTTTTAATGTAAAAATGTTTTGGAGTTCAGAATAAAGGCCGGTTCTGTTTCTATCTAACGACACGTTCCTCAAACATCTCCGTGAACAAGTAGATCAATTTCCTTTCCTCAGGTCAGTTTCAGTATATTCGAGATTGAGACTGTTAAAAGTGAATCTATCCCTGGCTAATCTGAAAACGCAGAAGTGGTAAAGCAAGCTGCGCTGTATAGAGTAAATGTTTACGATGTGTTCATTATCGCGATCAATTTAAAACAAGCACAGAATAATTTGAAAGTATTGGTTGTCCTAAGGAACTGAGCAGGCCAATAGCGACAGTTTTCATGGTAAACAAATTATTCAAAAGCTGTGTTTCACCAAGAATGGTCTGGAAATGTCAGAACTTGCATTTAGGACATTTTGTGTCAGTAGCATGTGAATGTTAACTGCTGATCAATACACATGTACACTGATGGCATGAAAACAAACGGGATGTGGGTGTTACGTAATATCTTGGCAAAATTGGCAAACTGAAGACGAGACATTCAACTGTTGCGTCAGAGTCTGTATTGGAGGTCACGATTCATCCTTCATTCAAAGGTGATTACACAACCAATCTCGTCATTTAGTTTCACAGCCAACTGTCAATCGGACCAAGTTTCCATTTAAATTTATAACTCTGCACAGAACATGATGTTTACCACTGAAATACCCGATTCTACACAACATATAGTTAATAATTCGTAAATTCTAATGTGGATGCAGTTGTATTTGGACAAGAAACGCAATCAGATCATGTTGTATTAAGCCACTTTGCTCACTTTAGTAACTACACGTCTGCTTTGTCGCGATGAACANATGAATGACTGTGAATTTACACCGCTGAAATCCTCAACTTCCAGTCACTTGCACCTGGAAGAACCAGAGATATCAATTTGAGTGATGTGAACGAATGTTAAAAAGCGTGTCCTTTCGTGTCTTCTCATGCGTCACTGATACGTTATCGTATTTTGAGCCACGTACAGCTGTGATCACAGAACTTTCCTATTGCAGTCGGTACAATAAGTTGAGGATTCATCAGCTGTTATATATACACTGAAATTGAACAACTTATATAAAAGCAATAGATTACCTATTTACAAAATGCACATCCACAAGCAATTTGTACGTTCTTCCGCAATGCAGCCAATTAAGATGAGTACTTCCACCCTACAGGAACACATTTTAAGCGTAAGCACTAAACGTATACTTTTCAGTCGATAAAAGTGACAGATATATACCCTTATTTTTGAATGCAGGCCTACTCATTCATTTTATATCAATCTGCATGCTTGAAACCTCAAATCAGCTTTACCATAATGCACAAATTAGTGAACAATAAATTATTGAACTTGAATATTCACCCAGTCTGCATATATGTCCTTCACAGACAAGCGTTGGAATAATAACTCACTTTCAGTGCTGCTGTTGCAAGTACCAAAACTCCCTTGGATATTTCAATAGGTCTCGCATTAATCGGCCCTTTAACTCAAAGTGGGTGACAAAAATGATGGGATAATTATAGTAGAATCCAAAAAAAAATTTTATCGAAAGGCTTCTAGAACATTCGTCGTTTGTGCTGTGACAACTTGTGGAATAGCGTAGAATAAACCAGATTGATAGAGGGGTTAACATAACGAGAAAACAATTGGACAAGACAACCAAGCAGATGTTTGGAGAAAAGTCAAAACACCTTAATGGGTTGAGTTGATGAACGAGGCTAATTAATATTTGCACGAAATATCTGTGTTTCCAGACAACAGCAATGCAAGATAATCCAGGGCGTAATTATCCGCAAATTAAAAGAATCCGCGAATATCTGATAAGCATGCCACATATTTGGTGCTTTCAAAAACGTAAAGTAAAGTAAAGTAAGTCTATATTTACCGAAACACAGTCCCAAAGGAAATACATTAAGGCAAAGCGTTTAACTTGGGGAAACAGGGTTAAGCCGAGAAGTTTGAACTTCAATAAACAGCCAAAAGTGCTTTTTGATCCATCCTTTTAGGTACTCAAATGTAATTGAATCAGTAATACGGTCAAGGTAGTTCACTTAAGGGATGTAAATACCAACTAGCAGAAATTGAACTGATCATTGTTACATTGATTGTATGAAACAAGTGGAACGCATAATGAAAGAAAATCGTTGAGTCGAAAATGATTGGCTGCACTAAACTCGATTTCTTCCCATTGCTATTGAGTCGAAGAGGGTCGAAACATCGTCAACAGAAAATAAATGTTTTTTGGTTTTCTCTCATTGTGGGTAATCCAAACATTCCTAAACGGATCTTATACCCTTGAAATATATCCATTCATTGCAACGCACTTTCAACTGTATGATATTCAAACAGCTATGGATTGCCGTGTAGGATCAACGCCATATGGTGCCGTGAATTCACCCAGATTTATTCTACTGAAATCGTTTTTAAAACAATCTCTTCCAACCCGTCAAAACAGCCATACTTCCAAAACCACGTAAGTGAATGGCTTTTTCTCAGTGATAAACATATCCTGTTTGACGGTCGTTTCAAAGAATGACAGATCCTACTCTTTTTCCTTATGAACAGATGTCGTAACTGCAGTAGGTATGTGTAGTTTACGAATAGTAAAGTGATACATCAATAACAAGATTCCGCTTTTAACATTTATAAAACAATTTTTAATGAATTACATATTTATGAACACGGAACAGGCTAGACATGATCGTCGACGTTATTTCCTATTCCATAAAACACATTTTTAATTACACCATGTGATGTAAAAACATTATGTTCCAGTTTCAATAATTCCACCAGAAGGTAAGCGTCGACTTACTGACGCTCAGCGTAGCTACTTCTCGATTTCGATATTTGTATTGCGCGGAAATCATTTTGAAGTTTTCATCGGTTTTCTTAAGTAGGAGCGGATTTACTGAAATCTTATTGAAATATGTTAATATCAATTTTTTCACATTTATTCAAATGACGATTTCGGAGTGTCAATCGTTTAACTGGCCTTAACGATTATGATGAAGGCAGGTAAATTCTGCATAACAGCACGATCGTCTTTTGAACCCCACGTTAAAAGATTAACAAATTAGGTATGTAGAAGGCGCTTCATAGAAATATCTTCGTGACACGAACAATCTTTCAGTAAATTAGCAGTTAACCACCCACTCGGGAAAGAGGTGGTGCGCAACGAGCATTCATATCATCTTTACATTGACAAGCATTGTTCTGCAAAAAAGGTCTATTAGTAAACGGCCAGACGTTATTGTCCTCATCTGAGTAAATCTGAGAATAAAATGACCATAACATTTTGATCAGTGACATCTATTTCAAACTGTTTTGAGATTGGTTGATATCGTGGCAAATTGCGAGAAGGTCGCAACAGCGGTTGTTGGAGGCATTTCAAATGAAACTATACAAAACAAGTTTTTGGACCCTCTATTGGACAAAATTGTAGATATAAAAACCAATTTTACTACAACCGGTTTCTATAACAAAAAGCCACTTATCCACTGAAATCAATCCATAAAGCATGATTTGCTGTCTTAAAAATAATGTTTAGATTCCTGCTACCTGACCTTACTTTTCGTTTGTTATTTTAAATAAGCAATACTAAGTGGAAGTTCAATGAATTCAGTTTCATCACTTGTGCATTGAGGTACTCATTAAATTAAACCACAACTATGTAATTCGGATTCTATTGAATCACAAGGTAGTCGCATATGTTTTGAAATGTCATGCAGTCTGAAGGTTGAAGTTGAAAGTCTTTTTGAGCAACCTTAATTCCCTTGCTTATCTTTTCTCACTCAAAGATGAAAAAATGTACTAGAAACAGCATTCAATCGTTAATCGTTTGCATTCCAAGTGAAAACACAGAAATTTTATGTAATTGGACTTGATCAATAAAGAGTATAAGCAGCAGACAATAGAACCGTTCGCAAATTAATTCATCAATTCATCAATTAATTTGTTCATATTTTGCAAATGGAACCCACTTTTCAGTGTCAACTGATATTATTTGGTGATTCCAAAAATAAATAAAGTATCACACCAGTGACGTTTAGCGACACTTGAAAAACAGGATTTGATATTACAGTTTCAGATGTACCGCTCAATGGGCTTCCTCACCAAACGTTTCATGTTACTCTTTTCAACTCAGTAACTAATGATTGGTTATGTACCTTCTCAGTTGATGGAGGCAGTAATTGGCTGCATTGTGAGGAATAAGTATTTAAATCCTATCGAATGCATATGTTGGAAAATCAGACACACCCATGATTAACTTAGACAACTTTAAACTTCATCTTCTGTAGAAACATAATTTAATTTTATAAGCGAGTGTTTTCAATAACAGTTCTAAAGTGGATAACATTTCGGAACCAATCTCACTTCTACGAAACCACCTACACATTTATTTTAGGCAAACGTTGTGATTTTGATTGGCAATATACAAGTTTGATATCAGTGTAGCAATTTGGTCTCTTATTTAAAAACTGACACTTGGACTTGCATTGATTATTCCCACTAAATGAATTCGGTAAACACTCAACGTTTATGTGGAAACTGTACCCGACGGATCAATGTTACTGGCTCATCGAACAAAACTCGAAAGATGTCTTTAGGTGGGCTTAATTCTATCTTTGGTTCTCTTTTTTACGCTTCAGCTGGAGGCCGTATATATAAACGTACGTTCTTACTTTCAACATCTTTGTTCAACAAAAAAAAATAGTTTTTGTGTAATTATCGTTGACTCATGGTTTTTTTAGGTTACGGTATTTTAACTCGCACGCATGATTTCCGACAGAGCTCGCCAATGATCACAGAGGGGGACGGAAACACTACCCGTTAAAAACGGAGAGTGATGTAAGGATGTCTGAATGAGAATCAAAAATAATTTGATCAAATTTGATTCACGGTAGAGAACTGAATAGTTAATGCAGGTGTTACTTTCTTGATCATAAAACGAACTCAAATGCCTATGGTCACATCACGTACGGGCAAGAACAATTTCATTTCATTCAAAATTAATTTCATGGATATTAGTGTGGGCGACCCAAAATTTGTTTGCTTCCAAACATTGTTCATGAGAAACCACCACTGCTGCATGAACGTTTAGATCAGCACTTGGACAATAACAATTGATGGATTTGTGATATTTACCCTTAAGATAATTCACAATCCAAGTGGTGTCTTATTTCTGACGCAAAAATTTGTACGGATGAATTGAGAACAGGTCATTCCCTGAATGTAGGATAAATGGAAATAAGAATAATTGATAACGACTGTAGTTGTTATGATAGGTTAGTTTTAAAAAAACGTTCATAATTAATCGTTTCATTTGTGCTCAAATAAGGAAGATGATCTAGCATTAACAATCTAATTAAGGAAAATGAGTATGACTCTAATTCGTCATCATGCCAGGACATGCTTAATAGATGCATAAAATGTACATACCTGGAGCAGAGCACCAAAGTTTCGTTATAGAATATTTGGATTAACATCTAGACAAATACAAAATTTTAACAAAAATTAATCGTGGATTTGCAGACAGGGAGTAAAAACATTGTGATAAATTAAGATATCATACTCTGAATTGTTTCCATCTTGCATTCATTTTAGGAAAACGGGTTTGCAGTAGCCGTTTTTTCTGAAACCCCATTATCATTAAAATGTCATGACAGTTGTAGACGTTTACAGATGTTGCTTTTATGTCAATCAAATTCCGGGGTCAGAAACATAATTGGTTCAGATATGAACACAGCTTTTAATTGTGCAGCGCAAAATGTTCTGCTTAATGTACTCGTTAGCCTTCTTTGAAAGAATTATACGGAAAAATTGAAACGAGTTTGTTCGCCAAGCTGTTGTTCCCAATGTAGTCTGTGGGACTAATGAGAATACATAAATATATTAAAAGAATATGAAAAAAATGAATGAAAATTCTCCGACAGTGAGAAATAGTTGATAATCTGCCATCTCCACAGACTTTCATTTTCTGCCGTAAATCAAAGTGATTGCTATGGAACACGTTTTAACTCACATTTATTTTCGTTGATAGATTGCTGACTGATATGTCATTGGAGGAATTTTCTGCTGCTCAAAAATACTTTATGACACTTTGAAACAGGACTTCTGCCAAAGCAAAGTACGTGAAGCAAAACTATTTAAAATCCTTCTCTGATCATGAATATTAAGTTTCCTTCCGGGTTAAATAAGCCTATCCCTCTTCCCCACAGGTGTACACACGAAACGTGGTACGGTCAATTTATAATAAGAGTGCTTGTTTACAATTGTCACATTTCCCGTGTTTTACATGTGAAGCGCTTGTAATAAGAGGGTGCTTTTGAAAATCTACAATGTGGGAAATGAAATGTTGCTTTCACTTTTCTCATGTATGCCATAACAATTTGCATTACAGATGCAGCACCCTGGTTTCATAGTAAGCATTATTTGAAAAACAAGTGAACCTACTTTGGAGTCATTTTGTTGATGCTTCGTCCTTCAAGTTTGCCAAAGTCGGTCAAACTGACACAAAGATATCAAAACATTTACTGCCAAACACAAAAACGTAGCTATTCCTGTTAACTACTGATTACCATTGTAACTGTAAACCTTAATTCCATTCTGCTCTGTATGTCAATCAACCCAGACCTTATTATTGTAATCGTTATTATTTTTGTGGCCTTGGCATCACTCTTGTCCACAAGCCCGTGTTGTATATATATACATATATCATAATAGGCAGTATGCGAATGACTGGACAAAATTTCCCTGGAAGCACGTAACAGTTCTTGCCGCTCATCAGGCGTGCGTATCCGATACTCTTTTGTCAGTCCATTCATACGCTTGTGCAAAGAAAGTGTTAGTAGCATCTGAGGAAGGTTAGTGGCATCTAGCCCACCTAGAAAACTTTGAATCATGTCCCTGATTCTTCAATGGACTAGCTCTGAAAGAGCTGGCTATCCAAACGTCCCTTCTGTTGCAAACAAAGTTATTGTGAGGAATTTATGAAGATAACCAGTTGTACGTGTAATTCGCAAAAAAAATGCTTCCAGAATATTGACGTAATCATAGGTTATACATATAGACCTGACCTGTGGCAATCTACGTGCAAAAACGATCAAATATTGTCAAAAATCCTAGCAATGGTCTTAGAAATTTGCTAACAGGAGAGCAGTGCCAATTAAGGCACACATTTATTGTTCATTTCCTTCATCTCGCTCACCGTGAAATAAAAGCACATGAGAGAAAACTAATAGCACAGTAAAGACAGTTTTCCGCGGGAGAGAACAGCGTCGTCATGAAATCGTATTTCGCTGAAACTATCTCAGTCTAACAATTTACGAGGCACTCAACAAAATGCCGAATTATTGCATCACCCCAATGATATGCGAAACTGTTTCGCAGAAAATAGTAAATTTCGGTTAATTAATCTTTAGAATCCTTGAATGAATTGAAAACAAAGGAGAAACATACAAGGCACGTAACTTTGATTGTTTGTCGAGACAGGCCTCAATACTCTGATGTGGTCCCGGAATATGCATATCATCAGAATCCTTCTAAGAAGAGTAATTAATCATCCGCCAGATGGACTGTAGGCGGTTAAACATTTGCCAAATTTTGTGGATCCGTTTGCGTTTTAAAATAACCAAAGCGAGTAAAGTGTTCAAGTGTTGGAATAAATTGACAAATTTGTTTGTGACTGAAGTAATAACGATATAAGCTGGCAAATTATGCGGGGCTCCATTAATTTCAGTTTAAAAATGATATGCCGCTGGTGTTCGGGGTTGTACCACAGTAAAACGAAATGCAAAGCCCCGACGGGCAACAAATGAGCTTGGCGTAACAAACCTTCCATACAATTCAAAACCCTCATTGACTTCGGATTCAAAAAATTATTTTGCAAAAAATAATTTGGTTCACGATAAACCAGTCCTGTTCAGTTGATCCGGAATAATCTGCTGAAATAAGAAAGTTGGATTTTGGCATAAATTAATTCATGTCTAGGAAATGAGTGCAGTTCACGAATCAATTGCCGTATTGTTCACGTTAAAGGTACACATTTACTAATTCATCTTATGCATTCAGACAAACCAAAATATAAAGGTGAGTAAACGAATGCTAAAGGCTAAACTGTTTCAGTCCAGTCTATCAGAAATGGCTGTCGTACAAATGCGACCGGTGAATTCTATCATAGAGACATTCATGTTTAGCAAAAAATTAAAACAAAGCAAGCATTCATCACATTGTCTACAGAAAAGATACATATGTACTTGTGTTGTTGGCAATGAATACTATCCACCCTGATCTTGTGCACTTAGGCAAACCACATAAGGCTGGCGAGTCATCTGTTTATGCAATTTAATGTCATAGAATACCGTACATATTATTTCACTTATTTTACCGTACGTACATTAATAATCAAAATGAGGGAATTATACAAAAATAAAAAAATGGCGTATACCTTAGGCAAAAGAACGGTTTATGCCAACATCAGTTGACAACATCAGTTTAGTCGTGAATGCTTTCTGTATTGCAAGTTACACCTAAGGGGAATATTCAAAATCAATAGTTTTCTACGAACTTGACGTATGAATACCGTTTTGACATACTCCTGAAAATGCCTGCTTTATACAAATCAGATTGTAACGTGAACTATCTAAGTATAAATTGTGTTGAACTTAAAAATTGGCATAATTATTTCTGACAACAAATGCAATATTTTTTGGTGGGCTGATATACACTGATTCCATTAGGGGGATTAAAATGCCCGACAAGTATTCGTGATCTCTTATTCACATTTCGATGGTAGCAGGCTTGTTTCACGATGATGTAAACTACTTCATACTTTTGTTTGATAAGCATGTTGGTGCACAACCAAAGACGAGAGATTTACATGAAAACGAGTTTACATATCCAGCGGTACAAGACTTTCTTGAACTAATTATGGCACCTGGTCCGTAAACGACTCCTCAGATTTGCAGTGCTCAACAGATTTTGCGGGCATACAAGTCACAACGGGGAATTGTAGGCAAAAAACGCAAGCTGGTCGACGGTCAAAGGTCAGGGGAGTGGAAATGCGACGCAATATTCACGTTGGATTCCTTGGCTTTCATTTCCGAAAATGAAAATCCGGAGCCTCAATTAGGTTGGGCATCAGCAACTTCATCATTCTAAATCAAAAATTTCGTCAATTGTGTTGCAATCCTTTGAGGCTGAGTTGCGTGTATCAAGACCGTAGACTGCAAAAGTGGTCGCAGTTACTCAAACTCACTTGATGTCATCTGCTGTTTTGTATTTGTTACCCGCGTAGAAAACAATAAACAAATAGGACTTTGATTTTCATAAGTGCTCGTCAAAGTGATACGCAATAACGCATTAATCGGAACTCCAACTCTAATCATCCGATTCAGTGGGTTTATTGCCGAAATTGACCCGTGATTTATGTCAATTCCGATTATCCGCTGCACGCACTGAGAGGATAACAAACGAGAACATATTGATGGACATTGTTGGAGCCTGAAGACAAACCGCTATTGAGAAACTGTCGATCCGGATTCAAACGATAAATAAAGTACACTAGTTACTCCGCACAGAAATACTCAACAGGGCTTGCTGATGAGTGGTGTCTGGATGAAGTGCCGGGAAAACGATAAGACACAAAATGGAATTCAGATCCATCAAGTGATCATATATTGGTGTTGTTAATGTTATGCGTGCTGACGACGCCTAAAACAACAGTCACTTGCCGGGGCGATCAAAGGTTGCATTTCACATTACGAGCTTTATGCTTTTCCTCCTTTATCTTAATCTGTTTCTCATCCAATACCAGCCACTTCAAAAAAGCGGAGTGAGTGATTGAAATCATTTCGAAGCGTTTCACACATAGGTTTTTTAAATTGAATTATCCAAGTACCTTTCACTCAATCAACGCACATTGTATCTGCATCCAATTATGTAAGATTTAGCGTTCCTTTCTAGTCCGCATAGATACAGCAGTTGAAGGAAATGAAACTCCTACCCTTACCCACAAGGAGTTTAACTGTGCTTAAAAGGCGATGAATAACAAAGCATCAGTTTTGTGTTTACTCTGAAGTGTGTGCCAGATATATTATTGTTCACTAGTAAGATCTCCGTGTCGCTACACCATTAACAGAATTTCATTCCTAAGGAACAACATTTCTCTAATTGTTTTGTGACTGTACCAATCCAGCAAACTATTACGCATAGTTAGCGGACGCATGTGTCGAATGAAGTCCCATGCAAGTGCTTATGGTCTATTAGTTTCAAATGCACAAGGAAAACTTATCACAACCACCAGTGGCGTCATAGGAGGTTTAAGTAAGCTACATATCTTCAATTACAGGATGATGTTTTGAACAAAAATGTAAAGACAGATTCACCTTTGTTTCCCAGATCGGGAACGCTCTCGGTTGCATCGCTACACACTAATACTTCTAGCACTGATAACTGCCTTAATCGACGTGCACGTTTTGCTATTTGTCGAGAATGCAATGTACATTTGTCATATGTCGTGCACAAAGACAACAGTCGCCCAACAGTTCCCTTAGTAAGTAAGCATTCTTACCAATGTAAAGTAAGTTTCCGTGTAAACGATTATGAGGCTAAAACCGACTCATACGGAAATGAGTCAAAGTCCAGTGCTTCTCGTAGAAGAGATGTTCTACATTATACGGTATAAGATATAGTTGAACGCTTGCGAACCGTCAAACATAACTTGAAATGAGACGTATTTCGGAGCATGTTTGAAATGTATTTGTCATCACTTCAGTCGCCAAAACGGAAGATCAAAGAGGCAAGTGATTTTTACATTTCTACAGAAAAGTAACATAGATTTTGATTCTATCAAGCAATATGTTTTGAAACGATGTGCGTTTCAAACAATTGTTTTGCTAAGGAAGAGACAATTTTAAATCCACAACATTCATTACGTTTTCAGCTTGCATAAGCCAATTTGAAAACAGACGTTTAGGAGAAAGCCACAACTGCTGCTGCATTTCATTTATGCTGTTTGAAATCACATGGATGTCAACCTTATTGTGAGTTACGGTGCATGAATGATTGTGTTTGCGATCATCTAGTGAAAATATTGCATAATTGTTTGATATTGTCTTATACTAAATATTTTTTAAACGTGTAATCATCTTATTTTTCACACACCACTCTTTAGTGGCAATCTCCCACTGAATTCAAATATATAACATACGAGTAAAGGGCCGTTTAATTTCTGAGATCTGGTCGATAAGCAGGTCCTGCGACTCTACATTTTCCATATGGAACTCATTATTCTCACAATTCAATCAATTCTAAATTTAGTGGCAGTTTTGAAGAAAAGTGAGTATAATTCATATGCATTTGTGAAACCTCCGTTCGAGCCGGAAGCAATCGAGGACAATAGTGAACTGAATTCATTTTGTCAAGCTTGTTTCGCATCTTCGTCTTAAGTCATTTTAAATTATGTATTTTATATGTTAGGTGGAAATCAAAGTCGGTGGTTTATTGAAATTATGTGTGTTTCCAATTCGTGTTGCCCAATGTAGTTTGTCCTTTTTGATGCACTTGACGGAATGATTTGAATGCATTGGTCACTGGTATGTTATAATGCGATCGAAGTTTTCATTGCATTCGTGCTTGTATTCGTGCTAAACACACCTATTTATGCCTGAGGTCGAAAGTAGCATAGAAGCTTCTTCGTCATATACTTGGTCTTCCGATATTCTGTTGGGAATCGTCAGGTGTTTTTAAATTTGGATGCACCCATTGAATGATATTTTGTGAAATATACTGCGGTACAATTTATTATAAAACACTCATTCACCTATCCACCCATTCACAACCACGTTCTGTGTCTAAATTTATACACACTCACACACAGACACACTCACGGTTATCAAATATCATAAGTCCATCATCTTTCCTTTGAATCTGATTTCCTTCGCAGATATTTGTCTCCGATCCCTAGCTGTTTTATTCTGCTATCAATTGTTCCGTATTTAGCCGGTAGCTCCAAAACACAAGCTCGTTTGCTACTTTCTATTCGCATGACTACTCAAATGGGAATAATTTCAAATGGAGGAAATAAAGCTTCTCATTGTACACGACTTGAATGAACACTGCACACTTTTGCGGGTTGTGAAGTAGACGCAGATTTTGAATTTAGCGCAACGTAAAATACTGATCAAAGTACGCACAACCAGGTCATAAAATGCTGTCCTCTTTTCCAAAAGAGTTGAACGTCGAAGTAGGACGTTGTGCAGTACTTTGATGGCGATTGGGCTCAAGGTACTCTCGGGGTGCTCAGTGTGTTCAATATTCCGATACCACTGACACTTCACTTGAATTTTTCCCAACAGTATTCAGTTTTCTCCTAATGGCTCTTCGTGAGCAGTCATTTTGAGCGCCTTTAATAACTGTGGTCATATTGTTCAGTCGTGATTGCTCTTATTCTGAAACATTCAGAGCTTAACCCGAGCATTCTTAGACAGATCTGCATGGAATGTTTGCTGCACAAAGTATAGCTGATCTACATTTTCATCTACAACATCTTCCGCGCAGCCTATTCATTGAATCTGGCAAAGCAAACCGGAACTGCTACGCCATAAGTGTGAGGCAATAAGTAATCAGAGACCGTTTTTCACATAAGAAGAGATGTGTGCCGGAAATGGAATTCAAAAGCAACATACCACGATCACTGCAGAAAACATGAAGTAGATCACCGTTAACTGTTAGCGTGAGGGAACAAACAGAGGCCAGCGAATACCTGCAGGAGACAAACAAAAACGCGTACAGACATGGCTGCAATTGCACCGATAGAATAAAACCGTTAACCACTTACCTGACGGTGCACACGACGAAAGCCCATAAGAGTCAAGCGCGTCTGAATGTGGACTGACATATGTGAAATAACTACAGTGCTGCTTGGTGCCGACATTTGGTGATGGAAGATAAAATCACATAAGAAGATAAGA
>UZAN01041298.1:37507-52566 GCA_900618425.1 Echinostoma caproni | reverse complement strand
AGTTTTCCTGGAAAAATAAAATAAAATAAAATCACAGGTTACTAGAAGTGATTTCCTCGTGACACCAGAATCGGGTTTGTCATGATCACACATTGGTTTGTCCACTTATCCGATTATCGAGATTACTCGTGAAAGGGCGTGTATGTGTAGGGCTGGCCAGGAAAGGTTTAACGCTTGCACAAATTGTTTTCGGGTTGTGCCGAAAAACGCTCACCGCCAACCTGTCTCGATAATCGCCCACTCAATGTGTACAGGGGTCGGAAAGCCTCGAACACGTCCACAGTGTGATTTATTTCAGTTAAGTGTGAACCCACTGCACTGGCGAGTGACTTAATGGTTTCGGTATTCAGCCACTCAGGGTGTTGTTCACGAATCCTTTCGGAGAATCGCCTGATCGTGAGGCCTATCTACGTTGTTCCACAGGAACAAATAAATGAGTATACACAGAATCAGACCGCAGAGTCTGGAACTTTGTCTTTCAGGACGTGAACAACACATGAAGCTTGGATGCATAGAAATCCTTATCGGCTACGTCGGATAATCTTCGTTGTATGATCTCAGCTGATGTGTTCCCTTTGAACGGCAACGAAATATACACGGAGATTATCTTAACATCAGTATATTTTGTGCACTGAATCATCTTGTTGACTAAACGCTCCGGATACCTGTTATGTGGAAAGATAGATTTTTTTAGTACGGAGCTCTTGTTCTAGCGTGTCCTCACTTCAGATCTTTCTTGCCATATCCGCTAGGCGACGTACCAGGTTCCTTTTTACCTTCAATGGCACAAAGCTTTGGAAATGAATGTATTGGTCTTTCCAAGTTGCCTCTCTATGCACGGAACGCTGCACCAAATCATCTAATCGGTGGGTGAAGCAGAGGTCTACTAGACGGCAATTTGTTGTCACACTCCGTTTCTAAAGCGAATGTCAGGTTGGGGATGCGCACTGCTGAACCTGTTTAATAGATCCGTTGTGTGCGTCTTTGCATTGATCACACAATAAATGTCACCTACGTACGGCGTGCGTAGTACAGAGTCATCGATGGATCACTGTAACTGAATGTTATTAGGTTTCGCCATCAATAAATCAACGACAAGTGATCCCAGTTCGGACTCCAAGGCCACGACATCCTTGTGGTCATAGATTTCATCATTAAACTTGAACTGAACAATATACGTCCAGAAATATAGTACTTATTTTTTAGGTTTCCAATGGGTAGGTTGAGCTCTAAAAGAATTTTGTAAACAAAAGTTTTCATAAGCTTTTTTCCGAATCTGATTCGAATGTTGACCACACAGACTCTTTGTTATTCCGGTAGAAAGCATTTCGAGTGAGTGATCTATTCCAATGATTGATAATGCTGGCAATCAACCGGTGGGAACGAATTCTGTTCACAGAATGACTTGTTCATCAGCCTTTCCTTGCCTTGTTGAAACCTTCGTTCCCTCACATTCGCGATTACATTAACCCCTTAAGGTGTANTGTAGGCCCCAGTTGACGTGCAACTACACCGTTCAGAACACATCATGCAATAGTCCAGTAATTACACTTCTGTTCAAGCCTATTACGGGAAACAGTTTCAGTTTTCAAAGTGCTATATATAAATATATATATGTATGTATTAATACACCGGTAGGATGAAATAAGCCTGATTGCAGAACACTGTTCCAATAGAGAATTTTGTAACACGGCTATGCACAATGTATCCATGGTCATTTCGCTGCATCCGTACACGTGCATACTGCAGTCAAAGTGATGTTTTCAATAGTCAGTTAGATGAAGACATGATCGCTAAGCACAACGGATAACACGTGACACATAACACAAATAACAGGAGAAGGTAGGGGTTAATCACTAAAGCAAAACTAATGTGACTAACCATTCGCGTTGTTTGCATAGATTCGGTTTGACAGTATGAATGGCTATAGAGCCTCTGCGAATTCCACTGATTTGTGTTTGCTGTGTTGTGGATGCCCGGAAACGCTTGGGTTTGAGGAGCAAAATGTTTGTGTTTGACTCAATGTTGTGCTATAGAATATCTAGATACTTTCTGCACATTCGATGACGTAACGGTTTCAAACTTGTCGTTCATTGCTTTCTTAAACCACAAGATGTGTTCGGCCATTCGGCGACGTAATTCTATGTTTGCCCTGCTTATGTGGATATCGATGGCCCAGAATCCACACTCAATGCAATTTCCTTCGGCAGAGTCGAGCAATGGCTCTATAACTTATGCCGTTGGGATCGGGGTCGTAGCAAATACAGTGACAGGTTGACCTGTATAATATAAATGCTTGGCAGAATTATGTAACCGCTTCCTATCTAATTCACTCAAGTCATTGCCTTTGTATGATAACCTCAAAAAAGTTTTCATTTTGAGAGCAGTTATTGGTTTTTCTACGATTGGTGTTGGCTTGCAATGTTTGGCGATGAATGTTTCCGAATTTCCACTTACGTGTAGTACTTCTTTTGAGCGATCAATTTCATTGTTTAAAGAGTCCTCTGTGCATACTTCATGCGCTCGATAAAATGTTGTGTCAACCAGATCCATTTTGAATCGCGCGTGGGACAATCTCGTGAAATGAAAATATTGCCCGGATCACCGGTTCGTTTTGGAAGACAGATCTTTTGATTCATCCATCTGATCGACTAGTAATGTTTGTATCTAAAAGCTCAATGCGATCATCCTGTTCTTTGTAACTAGTTGTCTGAATGTTGGGGTGATTTTTGTTGAATGGGTGGAATACGTTTTCTCCGTCTTCCCTCATATGAGTTATAACGACAATGTCATCAACATAGCTACAGTAAGGATCTGATTATGAAAAATATTGTTCAAGTCTTTCTTCCAGATGGCCAAGGAAAATATCCGTAAGAATCTATCCCAGCGGAGTGTCCAGGCTGACCCCATTTATCTGCCGATTTCCTTAACATTTGACGCGCATAGCATCAGCAGTCGTGACAATTCACTGATTCGGAATCCGATCTGCAACTGCTTTTTCTCAATCAGCTTACAGATAATTTCGATGGCCTCATGCAGCGAAACATTTACGAACAGAAAACATCTGCATTTACTGAATATTTGTATGGGTCAGATGTCGATTCCTCTCAAATTTGCTGTGGATACCTCGTGGAGTAATTGAATCCCTCACCGGCACAATAAATTTAGCTAACCACTTTCGTAATACATTTTGGGGTTAACTCGATCGTGCTTGGAATGGATTGTAATGGAACGCCTTCCTTGTGCAACTTCGATAAACCGTACATTTGTGGTTCTTGTGTTTCTCTCGGGTGCAAACATTTCGCCAGTAGTTCTCGTAAAAGGATCGCTAGAGTTAGAGTTTTCAGCTCCTCACAGATTTTCTCCCCTATTTCACTTGTATTGTTTGGAGTACTGTCAAGCTGACATTTCGTTTCGTCCCGTAAGATATGCATCTTCCATTCTGTGCAGTGTGACCTATACTACACCGGAACTCGTATTGAGGCGTAGCAATATAATATTTCGATTAGGTTTCAATTGGATTGACAAGGCCTTCAAATTTGGTCATGCTGTTGCTTTCCACGCGATCATTGCTACCTAGTCACTGACATGCCGTTAGATCCGTATAGGAATGTTTGGATTAGCCACAACGAGAGAAAACCAAAAACAACAATATGGTTTCAGTTGAATCCAAAAACAAACGGTTTCGAGATTTTATGGCTTAGCAAAATTCACAAAGCAGATGTTCCCTTACCACCAGTAATTGACTACACAAACACTCCGAGCTATGCCCTTTCAAAACATCTTACAAACATTCTACATCCACTCCAAAAATGTGATGAACATGACATTGAAAACTCGAGTCATTTTATCCATCCACTTAGACATTTTAAACCCGATCAGTGTGAATTTGTTGTAAGTCACGATTTTGTTTCCCATTGAGGAGTCTCTAGCACACATTAAAAGACTACTCTCTAATGGCAATTCTTTGTGCTACAGAACCACACTTGATATCGATTATATGACCAGGGCAATTTCTACATGTCTGAAATCCACCCTCTTCACGTATGACGGAGTTCTATACCAACAAACCGATGGAGTGACAATGGGTTCTCCAATCTCACTAATTGTAGCAAACATTTTTATGGAAAATCTTTGAAGAGGAAATATTCAGATCTACCCCAAAACCACCAACAATCTGGTGGAGATGTGTAGATGATACCTTCGTAGTAATCAAGAAAGATTTTGTGGATCCTTTCACACAGTTCATCAACCACGTTCACAAAAACATTAAGTTTATGATAGAAAAGCAAGAAAAAAAGCATGAACTTCAACTGTCAAGTAACTTTCAATGATTTTGGTAGCTTATAGATATCTATGTACAGAAAGCCAACCCACACTAGCAGGTTTTTGTCCTACTCCTCCGAACACCCCATACATATGAAAGCTACTGTAGTGACCAACCTCCCAACCAAAGCAAACCAGTTCGTCTGAAACCAAAAGGACAAACGCAAAGAGGTTCAACTAGTCACAAGAGAGTTGGTAGGTAACAAAGAATTCAAAACCCAATTAAAGATCTATATAACGAGAAATCAAAAAGACCGATTGGACCACCAATTAGTGTTAGATTTGCCCCAGCTCTGTTTACCCATCTTTTTCAGCATTGACGTCCATTCACTACCAGGGAAAGTAGGAGATATATCTGATATTGCGCGGTGTATGGAATATTTTAACTTAAGCGCCATTCTTTTACGAGAGACCTGATTACATGGTGATATTTATGAGGAGATTACAAAAATCGACGGTTTCACTGGATACCGAATCGACCGTCCGGCAACGCATGAGAAGCGTGGAGGAGGCCTGGTGATTTATATTAATAACCGTTGGTGCAAGAATATGAGCAAACATTCACTCATTCTACGGGTCACTGGTCTCCGTATAGCTATGCAAGCCTAAGTACCTGAGTACCAACCGGCCTACTGCCTTAGCCAACACTTATATTTACCCTTCTTGTTCCTCACAGGAACTTCTTCATTTTTCAAATATTATTTCCACAGATTTGATGAGTTATCTTGCTTTCTCACTGTTTATCATCTGTGGTGATTTCTGTTGTGGTGCCTTATTTTTTCCTGATTTCTTGTCAGCCCGCAACGCATCGCTTAGGGACTGAACTCATTCGTATCGTAAACTTGTATTTGGCTAGTAAATGGTGCACGGAAAATAAGTGTCAAGTTGTCAAGCTGACTTCTTGCAATCGTAAATTGTTTGTTTTCTTCCCGCTTACCACAATTCTGATGTGAGATCATTGCTGGTTGACTAAGTGGCGGTTGAATATTCACCTTTTTACGCGTGCTTAAACAAATACTCGACTTGATATTTAATTTCTTCGTGCGTTAGGCCTTCGATGAGTTCATTGGCTAGTAATAAATACTGTTTTGTTCGATGTTGGAGTCTGTTCTTAATGCATTTTTTGCTGACAAATGACAGCACATTTACGCATTTAAGTGTGGATGCTCGGCCAAACACAAATACATAAGCGTGCCAATAGGTAGTTACGTCACCGAATGACCGAAAACATCCCACTGGGGTTTAACAAAGCAATGAATGACAAATGATATGGAAATGTTTGTGATAACCAACAAGGAGCACTGGAAAGCTGTTTCGTCCTGTTTAGGATTCGTCAGCAGTGCGTACGTTTGTGTCCCTGTCAGGACTAAACTCGCGTTCAAGACAACCAAGAGTGCGTGATGCCTCTGAATCATCGAATGGGTTAATCCAAACTTCATACTTCAGGTTGATTGACTCATTCGCACAAGTTGATGACCTTTGGCCGTCGACTCAGAGGTAAGGGTTTGAATTCCCGACCCGACTGATGGCGATTCGAGTCCTGACAGGAACACAAAATGTATACACTGCTGACGAGTCCCAAACAGGATGAACACACGTGTCCATTGCCCTTTGTCGGTCATCACAAATATTTCCATAGCATTTGAATGCATTATCTCGTGGGGAGTTAACGATCTCTCAAAGAGTGAAACCCACACCCAAGACCATCAAGAGTGTCCAATGCCTCTGAACAATCGAATGAACTAATCCAAACTTCATACTGTATAATGAACGACAAGTTTGAAACCGTTACGTCATCGAATGTGCAGAAAGTATCTAGATATTCTATAGCACAACATTGAGTCAAACACAAACATTTTGCTCCTCAAACCCAAGCGTTTCCGGGCATCCACAACACAGCAAACACAAATCAGTGGAATTCGCAGAGGCTCTATAGCCATTCATACTGTCAAACCGAATCTATGCAAACAACGCGAATGGTTAGTCACATTAGTTTTGCTTTAGTGATTAACCCCTACCTTCTCCTGTTATTTGTGTTATGTGTCACGTGTTATCCGTTGTGCTTAGCGATCATGTCTTCATCTAACTGACTATTGAAAACATCACTTTGACTGCAGTATGCACGTGTACGGATGCAGCGAAATGACCATGGATACATTGTGCATAGCCATGTTTCTGATTTCCTTATTCAAATAATGCTGATTGGTTGATTTCCATGTTGTGATCTACTGTTCGGAAATGAAGAAACAGTGCTTCATTGATGTCATCCAGTTGAGGCATGTTCACAGTCACTGGAGCGAATGTGTTTCTCATCTTCGGTTCGTTCAACCGGGTTCTACCGAATCCTGGATCGCCTTATTTGTCTGGGTCTGGTTGAGATTGTTATAAATTCATTGGATCGATTTTGTGACTTGAATGAAAGATTGAGCGAGTGATGGATCACCCCCAGATGAACGATATAAATGTAAGGCTGTATTTGACAGATCAGACGAATTTGCAGATGAATCAATCTGATGTCCTGTGTTTCGCCTCTGACTTTTTGTCTTGCACTCGTCCTCGACCAGACAGCTCTGCGCGTCAAAGTGTTTGGCGTTAGAGGCTCAAACGTTTTTGTTTTTGCTAAACATGCACAAATCAAATGAAAAATGATTACTAATAATCAAACGTCTTTAGGGTTTACATACATCAGTTAGCTATTCGATTTCACGAAGTCGAACGTCCAATTTGCGCGAAACACAAGGGAACATGCGCATTCAGCCTGTTTCATGCCAGTTTACGGTTAACAGAAAAATTGACACGCTTTCGTATAACCCGTGTGAATTTGCTACCTTGCAGGTGAATCATATTGTAGCGAGAAGCCGAGCTGGTTGGGAAAAACGTCTATTGATCCAATTAGAAAGCAAACGGTGTGTGCCTTCGATTATATACGAGCGATTCTCAACCGCGCGGCCGGATGATTCATGATTCTTTCTGGGGGTCCTTCCTTGTTGGTTTTGGTCCGCACTTGGCACGTACGTTATCTCCTCTTCCGCGTTCCATTCCGACTAGTTTGACTCGATCGCGGCGCGAGATGCGTTGATCGACCGCTCTGAAGTTGTGGCATTCGGTAGATATCTTTCCCATTAGCGGTGGACTGTCTGTCGGGCTGTAATTATCATTTCACTCGTTGCGGGTGGCAGTAAACATTGTCTCGCGAGGCACTTCCCGCCGCTGCGTCTGCGCGTCTGGTCGGATGAGCCCCATTCTTGATTCAGTCGCTAGCCAGGACTCCCTTTGTAACGCCTTCCATCACAGTATGTCTCCCGGTGGCAATTCGGACGTAAAACGGATGAAGGTGTGAACGCTACCCACAGCAACAACACCCGTGTCCACACGTGCATCTGATTGTTGCTTAGCCGATACGACTTTTATCCAAATAGTCACACGAATGTGATCCTCTTGTAATTGGCACCAGCAAGTCTTCATCGCACGATACAATACCCAATTTATTTCTGGACGAGATCAGTGTCCAAACCATTATTTCGTTTATTTGCATCATTTGCAGTTTCATTGTGTTGAATCCGTTTCGATCTCCAGACAGACGTTCTCTGATCACACTCCAAATAACTCGTATCTTTCTCCATCCATCCTTCATTATCTCATGATTTGTGTCATTTCGTCTCTTTTCTTACTGGACCTGCTACGCCTGTGTTGACCCAGTGGATCAATTGATCCGTTCGTCTGTGTTCTCTCGCCAGTGACTCGTAGCACCTTCGACCATAGCTGTTCACCCCAAACACCTCACGATCTCCTAACGCGTGCCCGGTAGGCATCCATCGATCGACACACACCTGTACGCCCACACAAGTTCATTGTTCCCGTCCCTCACGTGTATGGCATTTTGATCCCGTACATTTGATTGGCTGGCTGTCAGTCATTGAACTCTTGTGCACATGGGCTTACTACCTAAAGCATTTTGACCGTTGACTTTGACTGAACTGCACGCTCCCGCAGTTGATGAGTTGAAGGCTTTGACAGCCTTTGAATGCTCATTTTGACGCACTATCGTTTGGTAGTGCCGTGACAGTGCAAACACGCACTCCTCGAGTTGCCTCAGGATTCGAGGTTTGTATTGATTTTATATTAAATATCACCTCATGTGAGAATTTCGCTCATAATATATTCAANAAATTCAATGACCCCAGTCATCCACTCAATCCCGATTTATCTGTTTGCCGTTCCCACACGCTACAACCCGATCCAATTTTCGCTGCTCAACTACCTGCGTATCGCAAATCAACGATTCCCTATCTGGCTCGTATTCTTCCTGACACGGTGAAAATCTGTAACGATCTAATTTTAAACCTTCGAAGATGAATATCTATTTAAGTTTTAGCGTTGCTGCATATGAATATTCATTTCATTTTTTTATCCCATTGTAACAGTGAACACATTTTTGACTGAAATGTAAGCACAGTTGCCTGCACAAGTCATCAATAATACAAGAATACAATTTTGACGCACTATCGTTTGTTGTGCCTTGGCAGTACAAACACGCACTCATTGAGTTACCTCACGATTCGAGGTTTGTACTTATTTGCTATGAACCATTCGTTGTCTATAATGGTATGGCATTTCAAGACAATCTCGTCTTCCGTTGATTTCGGGATTCGCGTGTCACTCGATCGTTAGGATGACGGATTAGCAGTGTGCAATTCACATCACAGAATCTTCTCAAAAGATTTTACACATTGATTGGATGCACTTGGAGCCGTACCCAACCACGGTTCACGTGTGAGAAAAGCGCGTCGTTAGATTGTTTTCTTGTAACAACCGGAGTTACGAAAATGCACACGTCAATCGAGTTGCGTGCATCAACCAATACAACTGATTAAGTAACTGTAATATACTAATCGGAATTAAGCGAATTATAATGATTAGTGAACCTAGGGAAAGCAAGAGTCTGTGTGTGTGCTATGAGACGAGATGAGATCGAGGGCAACAGGGTTTCTTTTAGAAAATTCTCAGAGAACAATTGAACAGGTAGTGGAAAAATCAAACGTAGTTTTCATTTTTTGTGTGTGCCATGAATCATTTCTTAGTCAGAAGATGACTTTTTAGTCCACTTTGGATAAACACGAGGATTCACGTTGATTCGTTGCGCTCTCTTCATCAGTACGTTTAGGGTTATTGGACGAGTGCAAATAAGTCAATTAAATGTCTAATGGAGGCATAGAGAGCTGCGTTAGCACAGTGCGGTAATGCATTGGTGCGAACCGTTGTTACAGTGTTCAACTTAACTTTAAACATAGCAAACCGGTCATTTAAATCCTGAATAATTTATTATATTTATAATTTTTCACACACCGCTGATGTGACTGTGCCAAAACATCATGGTACAATACTATTTATGAAAAAAGAGAAGAGTTCCATGATTGGCATGTGGGTTGAATACCAAAATCCATCTGAGGCCGGTGTCCAATTCATCAAGTAATACGCCCTTCGGACGGGGTCAAACGCCCAAGGTACCCAATATACTTCAATGCTCAATCGAGCCGGTGACCACTGTCACAACCAGAAAGTTGTATGTGGTTCGTATACCCCTTCATGGTTGATTTGCATTCAGGGTTTTCGGTAACTCTCCTAGGTGAACTATCAGTGGTCCACCAACCAGGATTTCGGCTTTTCGTCCTCTCACTTGGGTGGGAAAACATCGCCACGAGAAGGTAGTGAGTAGGGTTTTCTCTGCAGAGGCTATTCGAGACGCTTGATCGTATGGGAGCATTTCGCAGGGTCCAAGGGAAGGGTGTCTGGCCGTAACCCTGGGCATCCAATCCCGAACACACTGAGATTTATGGAGGAGCAAGTAAGTCCAAACCCGTGACACTAGCCGGCCAGGTCATTCTCAAAGGTTTAGTCTGTATTATAGTAGTTCGTTTCATGCCAGTTTGTCCATTATAATCGCATAGAAAATGGATCACGTGATTGGAGTGCAGCTTTTAGCAGACGTGTTTACCCAAGGTTTTGTTTGATGTTGGGTTCTATGTCACGCTTACACCATAGATGATTCCGACTGAAAATGTTTTCAAAGACTACTGGGACGTGTNGACGTGTAACTCTTTCAACGGGCCTTGTAGGCTGGTGAATTTACTAACCAAGTAAAAGTGAGCGTATTGTTTACGAACTGCACAAACATTTTATACACGGTAAGTGTAAAACATCACGTGTAGCAATACTCGTTTGTATAATACATAACTGCGCGATTTTACTTCAGGCAAACTTCTGGGAATAGACTACGGGTACTGGTGCGCTAACTTTAAAAATTATTCTAGTGGCGTTGACGGGTACAGTTTCTAATTGGGAACGAATTTATTTTTCACTATCTCATCACTGGTTTCGAGGAAAATGGCCACGTACAACAAAGCACAACTTTGCTGAAGCTGTTCGTTATCTTGTTCTATCAATTGGATACGGAATTAAAACAATTTGGCTTTCTACGCCAATTTCCGAATCATGTGATCATTCACTCTCGTTCGAAAGGAAATCAAACATACAGGTCAGTCAAGTCAAGTCAGTCAAGAAAAGCTTTATGCACCCAAAAAGAAGAAGTNAGAAGTTTCAGCAGTTTACGAGTTTATCAGTAGATATATAAAATAATTCTAATCAGAAAAATACAGAAATTCTGCACTTTAATAAATGAGAGAAAAAAAATAGGGCAAGAGTTTCTCCCGGAGGTGGGTGAGGGTATGCTAACGATTAATCAATAATCCAGCCAGGTATGGAATTACACTGTTTCGATATGTGGAAGTCCGCACAAGGAGCAGTTGATATTTGTAGCGTGTCCGGAGAATTGACAGGGTTTTCGCGATATCTTGGTGCAGACAGTGCCCTTGATCATGCGTTATCCTGTCAATGAATGTACTACAAGCATCAAGATGCTTGGAAATAAAGAAATTAACTAAAACACCTTTATCAACTCTACTGCAGCGGAACAAATGTTTCCGGAATCTCGCAAATAAATTGAGGTCTTTTTCTTTCAGTCCAGGGTTAAAAATCGGGTAGCATTAAACCCAGTGTGCAATAATGCAGGCAATCACAAATTTAATAATAAGATTATGTGGTACGACCAGTTTCCTGAGCCTGTAAGCATAGGAGAACAGTTTTCGAGCTTTAGTGAAAACGTTGATGACATGAGCAGACCAGGACAGGTTATGGACAAGGGTAACACCAAAGTATTTCACAGATGCAGATTTGGGAATCCTTTGATTGGTAATTCTAAGATCAGTGAGATTATCAACTAATGACAAATGACGGGGACCGAGTTTAGGACTAAATGGAACCTGAAAGACACCGGTATCAATGTTAATAGAATAAGATTGTACACCATTGAGTGAAGTAAACTGAGTCCTGCCGGAGAAGTATTTGATTAGTATATTCAAGACTACAGGAGTTAGACCACACTCAGAAAGACGGTCAATAATCACACTTTGGTCGAGAGAAGCAAAAGCGTTTGTATAGTCAAGAAAAGTTAAACGAGTGGTACCAGCGCCATTGTCTAAGACAGAAGCAATAGAATGAACAATATGAGCAATGGCGTCAAGTGTGGATAAATGGGGTTTATAAGCAAATTGTAAAGGGGCATGGGAGTTACAGTGGGGTGTCATGCGGTGCAGCAAAACATTTTCAAAAGCCTTCAGTAACACAGATGTGCAGGCAATAGGACGGTACTTTGATGATCCTTTCTTTGGGATTGGTCTGATCCTGGCCGACCTCCAACAATCGGGGATTGCTCCAGATGACAAACAAGTACTAAACAATTCGGCCATGGATGTCGCAAGCTGGTCGGCGCAGGCTTTCGACAAATGAGGTGCTAATCTATCGGAACCATGAACTTTAGTGGCCCTGATTCTCTTCAAAACTTGGAGGACCTAGTCCGGAGAAACAGGGTTTATTGCATCATGGGTAGGAAACGGAGGTGGGAGGGAGCTAGAAGCAGGTACAGAAGCAAATTGACGGTTAAGTACCTCAACTTTGGGACAAGAACTGACGCATGAGCCACAGAGTTTCCGCAAGGCATTCCACGTCTCACGGAAGTTTTTATTGCCCAAAACAGTCTCGACGTACATCCCGTTCAGGCGTCTTACTTCTGCTCTAATCAGAACAGGGAGCTCTCTGACACTGTTACGCCTACCGGCCATATATGCCGTCTCTTTAGCACGATGAAGTCGCTTAAGCAGAGGAGGGGAAAACCTATCGGTTCGAATATAAATAGTTTCAACCGGACAGCATTGGTCATAGCAGAAATTAAGATAATCGGTAAGGTGTTCACAAGAAGAAGACAGCTGGTTATGGAAGAACACAGAAAAGTCAGTGAAAGAAACTAAGCCCCGCAGTCGGGACAATTTCTCAGGAGAACAATTTCTCTTCCGTAGCGTACGGGAAGTGAGTTGTGTATGAAGGCAGTGATTAGTTTTACAATATATTTTGGAGTAAAGAAGAATGGTATAGTGGTCAGAAGTACTAATTGGGGCTCGTTTAGAAACGTGAAACACATTGGGACTAGTTATATAAATGCCATCAAGAAAGGCATTGGTACGGGTAGAAAAATTGACGATGTTCTCTAGGCCTAGAGTGATTAGAAAGGAAGTATCAAATCGATTAAAGTCACCAGTGGTAAAACATAAGGACTGGTCAATACAAGTGGCAAATTGTGTCACTACAGTATCAGAAAATAGTCTTAAGTCGGGGGCTAGTTTATCAGGGACAATATAAGTATTCACAAAGTAAATGAAGCGAAATCTGCTGAGAAAGTGGGACTTGCAGCAAACAAAAGTACAGTTAATTTTACTTGTTGAGTAAGAAAAACGCATACGAGTGTTCCTACACCAACTTAGAGTTACGAAAGTGACCACTCCGCCACCTCTGTTGCAAAATTTCACAATCCGATCACTCCTGAAAATATCAAAGCCGTCCAATCCGACCACATCATCCCCAACCAGCTTTCCTGAAGTAAAATGACTCGCACACTTTTGCATTGATTCTGTTGCAACAGATTCTGGACGTCATCGATTTTTCCCACAAGTAAATGATTGCTACTCGAACAAATGGACGGAATGGTCATCCTGTTGATAGAACTTCGCCGGAGAGCAACCTGCCAGTCAGCGCGATGCTTTTTATGGTGACCTTGACGTTTATTTCTCAGCCGTTTGTAAGAACTCTTCACGGAATGAGAAAAAGCTGAGATTTCAACGTCATTCGCGAAAACACAGAAAGATTTCATAAAGTGGAAGTTGTTGGTCAGCATTTGACCTTGAAAAATTGGTGAATTGATGTGAACGTGTACGGTCAATAGTATCCACTGCAAAAAACTTAAATAGTTGTCCAATTTCGAAAAGCACGGCCGAAATTCAAGGGCCCCGCGGTCAAATTCTGATCGAAACTGGAGCAACGGATCCCTGTGAAACACTTGTGGATTGGTACAGATAACAGCATTTATACTGAAATAATTCTTCAAATAATAACAAACAAGCCTTGATGAGTCTTTATAGCAGTGATGTTTCTGATTCGTTTATACTGAGCAGATGGAATGGTTCAGAATGTAGCGGATACTTCCATTTCATCCTTAGTGGTTGACCTAGACAATGATGAGTTAAGAGCTAACTAAAGAGAATCAAACAATTTTTATTTACAACAACTGAACATCACTAATAATTAGGATTTTTTCATGAAAATTCTGGAACCATTTTTTTCATTCCTCATACGAATTTTCCACTAATCACGGCGTGCTTGATTGATGTTCACCGACCAAACACTGACCATGTTTTACCCCTGCCCAGATAAGTCATTCATAAATCATCGGGCAAGGTTGTATACGGAAAATCGCAGCTTGTATGGTCGTGCAATTCCATTTCTGTCCTCTTCACTGAGATAACAAGAACTTTTGATTTCGAGCGCTGCTTGCTTCATTATGTTGATAATAATACGGACGTTCAAAACTGTGCACAAAATTGACCTTGGTTTTAAGGTTGACTTTGATAAAAATGGTATATCTTGAATTCAGTGAGTTAGCAATCGAATATAAATATTCATTAAGAAACCTTAGTTAATTTAATTTGTTAAAGAATTTCGTTTGCTTATTCAATAGATTTGCAATCATGGATTATATATTGGATAAAATAATGCGTCAAAACAAATAACCAAGATGTCAAAGTCATAGTCAAACTTTTATTATAGGAATAACTAACAAGCTGGCGCTTCTCTTTTCCCATAAGATATTTACACAGATGAATGGTTACACATCGAAAAAGGAGTCACATAGAGTTCCGGGTAGGAGATAATAGAGAATGTAGGCTACAGTGAACTTCCTTTGCTTTAAGTGGTGTACGAATATGAGATGTTCGAGTCGAGTCTCTGCTTGAAAGATCCAATAGTGGGTGCACAAACGATATGAGATGGAAGGGCGTTCCAAGATCTGCATACTCTGACAGCAAATGACTGGCGCCGGCAATCCAGTCGACACTTGGGAATCAGTAGTTTGAAACGATGACCTCTTAGGTGTACATTTTTCAATAACAAGATCAGCGATCGACACCGATGGTTTGGGTTCCGCAGTATTTAATACATCAAAATCAAGTCTCCTCGAGTTCGGCGGTACTGAGCACAATGTAGTCCCAATGATAGCAATCCCTCCTATTATGTCAGGTTATGGAATCTCTTGACCATCTTGGTGGCCATCCTTTGTGGACGTTCAAGCA
>UZAN01041298.1:8196-21553 GCA_900618425.1 Echinostoma caproni | reverse complement strand
ACTAGTTTGGCAACAATGGTAGATCATTGAAGATTCTCATTGTAGCATTTGAGAACAAAACACGAACTAGCGAATAAGCTCGTTTTCGATGATATCCTCATTTGGTTAATACGATTATATGAATAAGTTAAAGGTATAACATAGTTGCATAATGTTTGACGTGTGTGTGGATTGGATTGGTAGATTGTGTGATTTACAAAGAAATTGTGGTGGAGGGTGGATGGGAATAGGGATGTGTCACATGAGGGTTAGGAGAGAGTCAAGGTAAACCGTCAACTATTTAAGGCACAGGGCCAATCGAAAGCGTTGGAGGTCAGAGGAACTGGTCAATTGTAATCAATCAAAATCAAGCGTAATCCAGCCAAATGGGCACAATACGAACGAGAATCCTTGAGTTGGAGCGATATAGTGTACAAAACGAGACATGTCATCTATCTACTAAACGAGAACGAACAGATCAGTTTTAAACACTTTGTGAACGCAGTGATTGCCAAACTGGCCGTTGGGAAGCTTGCCAAACTCCGCGATACCCTGAGCCGGATAAAACCACAGGCAACTCTACCTACTCATCCTGAATGGTATGTCCAAATTTTCCGCGTACGTCAGTAAACATGTATCTTGCTGGAGCTTTATCTTCAGGATTAAATTTCTGCTCCCCGACACGTAAAGATGATCAACTAGAAATCGAGGTTCAATTTGAAAATCTGTATTCAGTGTGTCTTAATCATGCCCTTACAACAGAATAAAAAAGACTATAGTCTCAGAGAAGGATTTACAAGGAAAAAAGAGGGGGAAAGTAATTAACGCATTCAAGAGTTTGTTTCATAATTGGTCCCAAATTATCACTTGCTCCGATATTGCATGACAAGCCACTTGTCGACACCAATCACACTGTAAACGTGACCGAAGCGTTCCGACCCCTGTATAGATTTAAGACCGGACAGTCTAGACACGTGCGGTTTCGCATTCTAGCCACAACGGAGGCAGTTTCCATCCGTCTTCGCAACCCCCTCTGTGCCCTCAGAAACCATTTGTGCAAGCACTCAAGCTACCTCAGCCGGATTGCCGATAAGTGACTTGTCATGCAACATCGGAGCAAGTGATAATTGGGGACCAATTATGAAACAAATCTGTATTCTAAAACTATAGTAACTTGTCGGCCATATCTGGTGGATCGATAGACGCTCTCAAGACCACATTAGTGGATTGGTGTCACCAAAATCGCCGTATTGGAAAACAACAGAGAAGCCTGCTGAATTGGAAATACTTGAAAGCATTAAAGAACGTAAGAAAGAACAAAGGTATTATTATTGTTGCTAAACCAAACAAACTCTCCGGAGTCGTCCTGTTAAATCGTGATGATTAAATTAAAAGGATGTCTGAAATGTTATGGGTCCCACAAAATTCATCCAATTACCTAGGGAGAATTATGAGACTAAACCAGTTAGAGGAACAGTTAACCAACGGTTGGAAAACATTCAGAGAGATCAATTATATCGCCACAACTACGTACTAACAACTGCGACTCACGGGAACCTCTATTTCGCATTTATACGGTTTACCTAAAGTGCATAAACCAGGTATATCCTTGAGACCAACACTTGACATGAGTGCTTCGCCATGTCACTTAGTTGCCAGGTGGCTTGCAGATAAACTCGATCCCGTCTGTCGACGCATTTCACGTTTCAGTATGAAAGACACGTTCCAGTTCGTAGATCTTTTGAGAGAGAAGAACATAAATAGTCTGGGGATGGCCTCTCTAGATGTTACTTCGTTATGCAATAATGTGCCACTTTTCGAGACGATTTCGTACCCGTGCTAGTGGAAAACGACATCAACATTGGTATTCCACTGACCAACCTGAAGGAATTGCTACTCCGTTGCACATGCAACATTCAGTTCACTTTCAACAATGAAATCTATCGTCAGACTGACGGAGTTACCATGGGTTCTCTCCCCTCATAGCTGATATCTTTGTGACAAACTAGAAAACCATGAGCTCAGAACAAACATGGATAGTCTGTCTGTTTATTGTCGGTATGTGGATGACATCTTTATCTTCACACATGAGGAAACCTCGTTGGAAATGCTGTTGAGAAAATTCAATGAGGCACACGCAACTAATAATTTTCCATCAGAAGCCGAATCAAGAGAGACCTTCAATTTTCTTGATGTGATACTCACGCGACGTAGTGATGGTTATTTGAACAGATTTGTTTATCGTTAGCCATTGTGAACTGGGCAAAATATTCACTTTGTACCATTAACACGGAAACGCAACGTTATCCGTTCCCTCGCGGCCCGTGCAAGATATATTTACTCAGCAAACGGCTTAGCACGAGAATTGGAGAATATAAAACAGATGTTTATATACAATGGTTACTCAGAACGGTTCATTCGGAAAAACCTATCCGAAACCCCCAAGAGACCTCCAATGAAAACAGTGAATAAGAAATATTTATACCCACGACTCCAATTCACGGGAGATTACAAAATTGAGGTAATCCCCGGCGTTTAGAAAGAGCAATCACACGCACATTTCAGGCGGCACGTTTACGCCTCCAGTGAAACCGATTATTTCCATGAACCTCTACTTTCGCTATGATTACCTACTCATTCGTTTGTTCATGTTCGGCAAGCTACGTAGGTAGAATCATCAGGCAGTTTTCCCAGAGGATCAAGGAACACAAACCAGCTTTGTTGACCAATGGAGTGAGAAAACCCAGCTCAAGTGCCTTTGCGGAACAACTCGCAAATACGGAGCATACTGTGAATGAAGATGCCTTCAAGGTAATGTACCGGGGGCCTCTTTTTCCGTTTAAGGATGTTCGTCAAAAACATTTATCAACAGCTGAAGCAGTGGCTATCCATTTGTTTAACCCATCATATTGTTCACAAAAAGCAATCTTTTGAAGCACTTCAACCTCATGTGACACATCCCTTTTCTCATCCACACTCCACCGCATTTTTGGGGAACCAAAAGGTCCAGTAATTCTATCTACGAATCAAATCCGCACACACACGACAAACAATGGTCGGTAATATTGTGCAAAATGCAATGCTTTCGGTTCAAGGTGGCTTTCGATAAAGCCTATCCTCATTCTGACCGTGTCGTACCATTGTATTAGAATAGCTACCGTAGCGTGATGTGATATAAATGTAAATAAACCTAATAGATTTATCGATTTTTCTATCTAAAAGTGGTACGTTTTAACCATAAAAGCGTCAACGTGTGTATTAAATACGACTTGGGAATTACATGTAATTAGGGCTCTCCAAAATACCCCAGACGGAATGAATAATTGCCTTAATTGTTGTGAAACCAACATTTGTTTTACTCCAAAGCCTTTCATCCATTGTGCTTTGGCTTTTGGTATGCAGCACACCTTGCCGACACTTTATTGCAATTGTGTGGATTGCGTCAGTCCCCGGTCGGATAAGAAATGTGAAACATCTACAATTCGCGGTGACATTCGCGGTAATTAAATCTGCAAATTATTTTGCCAGGACAAACAAACACATACTGATCTACTGCATGACAATTAATCATTGGCATGCTGTGTACATCGCACGGAAATCATGTTCACCTCGGCGAGTGAAATACATGACACGAAACACAGTCAAACTGGGAATTGGTTTTACCAAATGTAAATTAAATTTTTGATAAACAGGAAGTAGGCAGACCTTGCTTCCCAGTCACTTGTGTGAATGAGGTGATTGCATACTTGTATTTGCACAACAGAAGCATGCTGTGTCGGTGTATTTGTCTACAAAGTTACTGCAAAGAAGGTGTTCTGAGATGTCCGTGAATTTCCAAGATTGGAACCGATAAATCGAACGTGGTAATCCGGACCGTTCCCATAGGAATGAATTGAGTGTTGGTAACCGGTTACATCGCCTGATGGGGGAGGTTTAGTTTTGGTTTACGTCTAGATGGCGTTGGTAGCTTTTATTGGCTGAACTTCAAGGGACGCTGGGGAACATTCCTCTGTTTCGTGTTGATATCGATTCGCTGTGTTTGAGCCTGATCGATGCGCTTTGTAATTTCTCTTGGTTTTTAATCAATTTTCCCTTTATCACCAGAAACAGAATGATTGTATGCTGCCTTTGGTTACAGCTTTTGCTTACAGAATTGTCGTTTTTCTCAGTGACTTTTGGAATGGATCTAGTTATATAATAAAGTAGCTCGGATACTTATTGAACTATATAACGTCTGTGTAGCATAATCGGTGTGCGGTCTATTGTATGCTGGTATCAAAAGGGGAATCGATAGATTTGTAATGAACCCTAATGTCGGGTTTGGTGAGCAACATGCCTTATAGCCTTGAATGTTGCCTGAACGCAGTGCGTTGAACATCCTAGTTCCTTACGAACATTGCCGCCTAGATCCTGTTAGCTTGGTGCACACGGTGATAGCTGATTTCAAGTACACATTAATAGGGACCTCTGTGACGAAGAGGTACAACCGTGCGTTTCCTAATATCAAATTCAATGTCATTGGTTTTAAAACCTCAGTACGTCGCGTCGAGTGTTCCTTGTAGGGTATCATGATTCTCAGGATTTTGTATCGTTCTCCATGGTCGTCGTCAGCGAGCAAGAGTGGCTTTTCACCAAAGACAGCTGGCGGGTCGTTGATGAATGCTACGAAGAGGTACGGACCATGTACTGATCCCATTGGAGCTCTACGGACTGGAAGTGATACGGTACATTGTCGAAGAAATTTCTTAAGCCAGTCAAATAGCACAGGATAATTGTATTACTTATGAGAATTGTATCGTCACTAGCATCGCTCAGGTGACGGAAATCATCGCTTTTCTTGTCCAATAGACCGATAATAATGTCAGGTATACCTAGTCGTACAGCTGTTTTATTGATATATATACATAGATATATATCACAATAACAACAAAACCGGGTGACGTTTGATAGACTGCTCTTTCACAGCCAGTCCATTGAAGAATCATTGCTAAGACTCCAGGGACATTTTGTTCATTTATTCACATACTACTTTTTATGAAACATATATATGTATGTGTGCGTGAAGGCGGATTCAATCTATTTTGATTTTCATCGATACACCTTTGCTGCGGTTCTTGTATCTGTGGTACTTCTGCTGCTGATACATAAATGAGATACATATCCCGACCCAATTTGAAAAAAACATCCGGATTTCGCGTGTAAATGTCTTCTTCAGAATGCCAATCAACTCATCAAATCGCCATTGAACACCGGTCTGATGTTTAATTGCAAAAATCATTTTTATTTCAAACATATTGTGTTGAATCTCAAAATTATTATTTTGTATGACAAATAATTTAGTTGGGACTACCAATAGAATAGTTTAATGAAATCGTGAGGCTGCTTATTATCCGAATATCTCTCTTTTATTCAATTACTCGATTGTTTGTAAAAATCCTGGAACGGATCGGGTAGAAAATCCTAAATATAGTCTGAAAGATACTTTTGAATTTGTCAATCTAATTAGGGACCTAGACGTCAAATATTTAACAATGAGCTCGTTGGAGATACAATCACATTTCACAAACGTGGGACTATTGGGGACGGTCACTTATCTCTGCCAGTTAGTACATCGATGAAAACAACATAAAAGTTGTTGTTCCAACTGCAAATGTTTNAACTATGTACATATGATATCCAATCTTCTTTTAATGGCACAATCTACGAACAGACGAACGGTGTAGTCATGGGTTTCCAACTTGGCCCACTTCTTGCAGATGTGTTTGTAGCCAAGCTGGAAAAACAGCAAGCTACAGTACATCATTCATCAACTCCCATTACACTACCTTTATGTCGAGGACATTTCATTCTTTCCAACTGAAGTAATAAACTGAACATAATATTGAATCCTTTTAGCCGAACTCATCCGTCAATCAGCTTTACCATGAAAACAGTAGATCAAAATACCTTACATTTCATCGATGGTAACCTGAAGAAGGGGCCCAATGGAAAGTTATGCCATTCAGTTGTTCGAAAACCAACCTGGAACGGTTAACGCATTCATCTCCAAAGTTTCGTCCTAATCAAATGCAAACGAAACTTGGTCCATTGTCTGGCCTTCTGAACTCGAATGATTTACTCCAAGGATCTATTGGAGGAAGAAGTTAGATTCATTAAATCTATACACCCCTGAATAACGCATACGCGGTGCGTACCATCGAGAAGAACTAAATAGAAAAGCCGACATTGCTCAAACCAATCATGGTCAGAAAGAAAGAACTATTCTTGCAGCTCCCATTTGAAGGCGATATGAGTGGTGATCTGCTAAGAAGACGTCTGGAAAAAGCAATTGCATTAACATATCCAGCCGCCACTCTACATATAATGTTTAAAAGCTGGCCACAGCCCTGCACAAACCTCAAGGATAAGCTATCCATCCTCTCCTCATCTATACTGAGATAGTCCTTCATTTGTACATGTTCGGCATAATATGTAGGACGAACGAAGAGACAGTTCTCACAAAGGATCAGATAAAAACAAAACCGGCTTGGCTTAACACGGGTTGCAAGAAAACAATAACCGGTGCGATTGTGGCCCACATCGCTGATACCGGGCACCAGCCAGACAACGATGCATTTGAAGTCACTTACAAAGTGCCCCGAGACCGGTCGAAGTACGTTCTGAAACGTCACTTGGCAACAGCAAAATCTGTAGCAATCAATATCATGATCCCACCACAGTATACACAGAAGAAAATGGTAGTCGCATTCCAGTTGCCTGGTCCCAACCAGACCTACGTGATGATCCGAACCGTAACCTTAGTCACGTGGTGATGACGCAACATGGCGTTACAAGTTGTACGTAAAAAGGTCATCGGAAATTTCCAGAATTGAACTTGGTCCCCGTTCCCTCTCTAACCCTTTGTATTTTCACATTAGATATAAAAACCCACAACTGTAAATGCCTGAAGACGAAGTTGCGAAGACAAAGTTGTTTGCCACATTGATTGTCTTTCGCTATTCTTACGGGAATCTTTCATGAATCCCAGTTGTTTGACAATGTGATTTACCGATGCGCACACAAACATTGCGAGTGTGAAACAGATCAAACAAAGCGCCTGAAAACACTCGTGTATCATCATCACATACGATTTGCACGGTGGTTTCCAACACACTGGACAGTGTGAACAGTTTTTGAACAGGGATTTACGAAGCTCATTAAACACGGATGCAACAGAAATTCCTCATCTGATTTAATCCCTACGCTGCTCGCTCAACCGCGCGTAATTCATCAATAAAGACGGTCCGAGGTTCAACCGGAACAGCCCAACAAGGCAACTCATTCCGACCGGATACTTGGATGATTACGCAGATTCATTTGCATACAAAGACGTGTACGTGTGTGCGTGTGTGTTTGTGTGTGTGTGAAAACATCCTGGACAACGAAAAACAGTCACGCATATTTCTGCTGTGACAATTTCATTGATTGCTTAAACCGGGTGAGGGGGGAGGGTTGAAATTCTCTATTATATTTGTAATAATAATAATACTGTTCAATACCATCACCTGTGCTTCTAATTAACTCCGCTTTAAACTTACATATGTAATTTAATTTTACAATGCGAAATCGATATTTTCTCCGTTAATCCCTCTGCATGCCGTGTAACCTTTATGGAATTGCAACGGATTTTTATTCCTCCAATTTGGTTCTCACAGTCGTTTGATACATGTTTTTGATTGCTCAACTGAATTAAGTTAGTCACACTATTTAACTCATTCTTCATAAGTTCTAAATTTGATTATTATTTGGCGACGGTTCGGGAAAATAATATAAACGCTCTCTTCACGGAGTATTTTTCTATTTGTTTTCGCGAAAAATTTAGAAATCATAAAATAATCAGAACACACATATCTTGGATGAACGTCTGTTTGCGGTGAGTTCGTTCTCGGCTCCGTATAATCACATTTCGGGTAGATAATAGCGACCAGAGGGTTTTACGGAGGGGTCAAACAGTCGAAATCAGTTACTAATAACAAATGCGTGGGGCAGGGATACGTTAACCTCCAGTTCTCGTAAGCGGTTGTAACTGATTTACGTCATCACAAAACCGAGGAAAATTTGAATGCTTAAACACGTGTTTTCTGTGCGCAAAATACTTGCGGCGACAGGCGAACGATAGTTACCTACGGTGCAGTCAACGTTTTATTTCCAACAGCCTCGGATTTGTGTTGTGGGCCGTGATAAATGTATTTTAATGTCTGCTTTTTACTTCCTTTTAAATTTAAGTAGGCAATTGGACGGTAATTTGACGATCCCTTCTTTGAAGTTAATTTGGTCAAGGCTGACCTCCAACGGTCGGGGATCGTTTTGGATGACAAACACGTGCTGACAAATTCAGCATTAGGTGTTGCAAGCTGGTCAGCGTACGAGTTCCAAGTATGAGGGGTTGATCAATCGAGACCAGGGTTAATTGTCTCTTGAGTTGGAAAAGCAGGTGGGAGCGAGCTTGAGGCAAGCACTGACGAAAATTTATGGCCAGTTACCGCAAAGGTGCGACAAGAACTCAGCCATCGGTTCGAATATAAATGTTTCACACGGGGCAACATTGTTCATATCAGAAATTAAGTTGATCGGTAAGACATTCGCATGACATTCAGTAGAAGAAACTAAGTCCTGGAGTCTAGACAAGTTCTCCGGGGAACAGTTTCTTTTCCGTAGAGTATGCGATGTGAATTGGGTATGAAGATAATGTTCAGCTTTGCAGTGTATCTTGGGCTAAAAAGAAGAACCATACGGTGTTCAGAAGTGCTGATTGGGGCTCTTTTAAGAATGTGAAAAACGTTGGAACTATTTACAAATAAACTATCAGGATAAGCATTGGTTCGTGTTGGAAACTTGACAAAGTTCACTTAACCCAGAGTAGTTAGACAGGAAGTATCGAAGCGAACACAGCCTCTAGTGATATTGCACAAGTCAAGTCAAGCTTTGTCACCAAATAGGATAAATTTTCAGCATTTTCCACAAGTTATATAGCGAAGAAAACGTTACGCCTTGGAAAAAAGAAGAATATGCATTTACTAAATGAAAAATAAATAGATGTGATAAAATCCTAATGTGAGCGATACTTGTACAAGTCAGCAACAATATTTGCTCGGTTGATCAAAATGCGAGCAAAATAAGGGACGACACTGTGTTCTGTATGTGGTGGTGCGAGCACAACGAATCCGAAATGGGGAACGGGTACTCGGATGAGACAGCAGCGCAGGTAGTGTTCTTTGTTGGACAGAATATGGCTGATAAATCGATCGCATGAGTCAAAATGCTTGCTCACAATGAAATCAACCAAAACTGTCTTTGAAATGCCACTGCAACGGGAAAGAAGTTTACGGGATCTAGAAAAGAAAATAAAGTCTTTCTCCTTCAGACCAGGAAAATATACGGGGGAACAGTACAACCAATGTGGAAGAATGCAAACAGTCACAAATTTAAGAATTGCATTTAGAGGAACACCGAGGATTTTAAGCCTAAAAGCGTAAAAGGATAGCCTACGAACCCTCAAGGAAATGTTTTCAACGTGTTTGTTACGTTTCAAAGTAAATCCAAGATTAATTGGCAGGGTATGCTTTGGGGATTATACTACTATTATAAGAACATTCAGGGTTTGATAATGCGTGCCTGTGTTGAGGCTAAAATAGGCATCTAAAAACTTATCTACTTTGAGCGTCAAAGATCGGGGAGTCGACCAGCTAAATATTTTATTTAGACAAACTTGAAGTTGACAGATACAGTCAGGATCAGTCGAGGGAAAACCGACCACTACGTCATCGGCATACTTGCATCCGATAAAGTTGTGAGTGGATGGGAAGGTCCTTAATGTACAGTGGAAAAATAAATGGAGACAAAATTGCATCCCGAAAACGCCCAGAGTTAACTCCCAGCAGAGAGGAAGATTTGCCGTTAAAAACGTAAATTGCGTCCAATGAGTGAAGTAATTGATTACTACATGCAACAAATCAGGTGCCAGTCCACAATCCACAAGGACTGGTCAATACAAGTAGCGAACTGTATTACTATAATATCAGCAAATAGCGTTATGTCAGAAGCGGATGTATCAGGGGTAATGCATATATTCACAAAGTAAATGAAACAAAATCTGCTAACAAGTTGGGACTTTCAGCGAACAAAGATCCGATTAATTTTGCCGGTTGAGTAGACAAAAGATAACTCAGTGTTGTTGCACTAACTTCGATTAACCAAAGTGACCACTCCACCACCTATGTTGTGAAGTATCCCAATCCGGTGGCTACTGAAACCATCAAAGCCATCCCATCCGACCGCGTCAGCCTCCACGTCTGAGTGTAACCAACGTTCCTGGAATAAAATGACACCCACACTTTGCATTGTTTCTGATGCACCAGATTCTGGACATCATCAATGTTTCCCACATATGAGCGAGTATTACCTGAACAAATGGGCGGGATCGGCATTCCGTTGATAGAAATTCACCCTAAGCGCAACGTGCCAGCCAGCGCGATGCTTTTGATGATGACCTTGACTTAATCCTCGGTGATGATTTCTCACGGAAGCCGAAAATCGGATTTCATACGCGAAAACACAATGACATTTCATAACAGAGGCGCTGTAGAACTGATTGTGCTTGATATTGAAAAATTGATGAATCGATGTAAACGTGCACAATCGAGAGTATCCAGCTAAAAAAATTGTCCAATTCGAAAAAAGCACAACCGAAATTCGAACGCCCCACTTACCGTCATGCACGCGTAAAGGATTTTCTGGCTAAATTGTGTTTGAGAAGGGTCAAGTAACCCGAAACCCTCGAGTTTCAGACTCTAACAGCAAGATGAAGCATACTTACTGATCGGTGTGTGGTAACGCTAAGTACAACAGAGCGTTTTACACGCTTGAATTACCTCCCACTGGTACTGGTTTGCTTATTCTGTTCATCGTTTCCTCAAATTCAGTTCAACAGAAGATGATCCCCTCTCTGTCTAAGATGGTTACCTTGTCAATCCATGCATATCGCTTGTTCCCAAACAGCAAAACAAAACGAACCAATGTACACCAGAGTAATTTGAGTGGGCAATCTTTCTCGACAGTGGTGAGACCGATTTGCTAGGACACTGTTACTGTTGTGAAAGCACTTCGTGTGATATTGTTCACCTTCCGTTTCACGACATTTGCCATCATGCAACTGCATTTCCAGGAAACACTTTTGGCTCTTCTGGGGGTTCAAACAAATGAATGAATCCACTGAATCTATGAGAATGAAAATTTTCTCATACATTTTTCATGCTGATATTATTTCATCCGTTATCCAGTGACTAATACAGATCATTTTTTCGCAGATCTATTGGGTGAAAACCCAGTGACGCTGGTAAATGCCGTGTCAACTGGTCTGCTCTAGAAACGTGCCACGACACACCTCTGAATTAACTGCGGCACTACACCAGTCTCTCAAAAACTTGCCTCCAAGTTATTTTTTTATTTGGTAATGGTTTCGAATACGTTTGTTTGTAAACCACGAAAATGGCCTTTTAGTGAGGTGAACTGAAGGATGACCGTATAGGCTGTTACGCCGTTTCTGAAAACATGACTTTTCCATGGTTGTTCCATGGCTGTTCCTGTTGCAAGCACGACACTGTTTACTATTTGCAGGCATGATCGAATTGTACAATTTAGTACACTCTCAGATTCACTCCAGTAACAATGTGCTTTACGTGTGAGAATCGTGGTTAAATGCACTCTGTCGCATACTCGCTTGGTTGCGTCAACAGGGCTGTAGGGGCGTTGGAAAAGATAGAGAAGTTAAACGCAAAATGCAAATAGGCGATGAGTTTGCATTTCTGGATGAGTTGTATTCACACGTTCCTGTAAAGACATTGCCTGTTCCATTATATCGTGCAATAAAACGGTTCACATATTTTGTTCTGTTTTCAATTCAAATGTGTGATCTGTTGCACCCTTCTGTTCCATCAAGGGGGGGGGGCAACTAACTTCTGAAGAATTTGATTTCCGTAATAGGTAACACACCGAAATTTTACACTTGGTTAATTTTTATAGATCAATCGTCTTTAACCTTTTCTCTATTATCTGTGGCTTTTCAAAAGGCCAGGCACATCGACCTTTGTCACGACACCGTCATTGGGCTTATGCGGCTTTTAAACAAGGCCCAGGTGACCAGCCTGAAAACCACTACACCCTGGTAGTGCCACCGCTATTTGCTCGCGACTGCTTATTTGTTGCGGTATGTCACAACTTATTCCTAGCTAACCATTATGGTGAAGGTATCCCCCTATCCACAACCCGAAGACGCACCTGGTAGCATTCAGCTCTGATTAACCCGATAGTATCCGTAATACCTCACAAATCAGGAAGACCTAATATTGAAATTAAGCTCCACAAAGAATTGCTTCTTGAACTACCACTCTTCATTCGTCAATCATGACGCTTATTCACCAACTGCTGTTGTGACTGTTCTTCAAAAATGTCGGCTGACCGCTATACCTTTCTCTACTGTGAAGACCTATTACTGTTGTCTTCGTCCCGAAAATATTTTAAACGTTTCTTCTCTTTGTGAACATTTTGCATTGTTGATATGTCTCAGTTATAATGATAATGGTCATCAACAGTCTAAGATCAATAGTCCCCATGATCTTCTGTGGTTGATATGCAAAACCGTAGACTAGCTGTGTTTCTCTGGTCCACTACATTGAGAAGTCCATGAACCATTTTGCGCAGTTTGTTCGTTGCCTTTGGCAGCATGGCCCCACATTCATCATTTCCTAGCTAATTTCAGTTGCCATATGCCATCCGTTTCTCTGTGAAAACATTAATTTCACTACTAGCAGTCAGTTTGAAAATTTTGAAGAGTAATTTATTTCATTTATATGCACATAATGGTGATGGCAGTAGTGTGAACATCAAACAACACAGTGATTCTCAACTGTGCCCATACATCCTAGGACATATCAGTGATTATAAACGCAATTGTTTTGAAAAGCAAAACGGTACCGTTACAAATTATTCGGATGGATTTTATCAGGGGACCGGAAGTTATTTACTCACTTATCCTATCATCTATATGATAAGTGGTGTGTGTGTGAGAGAGAGAGAGAGGCCGGATGGGCTCAGGGAGTTTTAGCGCCGGAACAAACTGTGGCAAACGAAATCCCACTGCTTCTGTTGTGGCCGTTATCTGACAGCGAACCTGCATTGATAATTGACCAAGAACCTCATACCCGGGGGGTGACTGGGAGTGGCACAGAAATCCTCGGTCACTTTCGCAGTGTGATCTGTTTCAGCTAGGCTTCAGAGCACTGGACTGTTGAGTGGATTAGTCATCCCGGTGTTTAGCCACGCAGGGTGGGGTTCACGAATC
>UZAN01041297.1:23835-50166 GCA_900618425.1 Echinostoma caproni | reverse complement strand
AGTTTCGCTCATCAGTAGTGAATATCAGCCGACCTGTCTGGGATTTGAACTCCGGACCCATCGCATGAAAGGCGTGTGCGTTACCATTGCACCAACAAGCTCATGCCATGGTTGAACCAAATTTCTAATTCATGTTTATTAAAAACCAATTATTCCATACCATTACTCACAAATAACTGTGAGTCAAACTTGAAATATCAATCCAGCCTTGTAGATTCGTTGGCGAATCAGTCCGTATCTGCAAGGAAGTCCTGATTTGGTGGGAGGCTTTCGACTGGAGTTAACAGTATGTCATCTTTGTCTTCCTTCGATGCTGTCGGGTCACTCTGAACTGACTATCACTGAAGACGACACCTGAACAAACATGTACTGGCAATTTGGTTCAGCCAACGCATGAGCTGGTTGACGAAGTGGTAACACACACGCTTTCTATACATCAGCCCTTTAATTGACAGCATTTCTCTTCCCAAAAAAGAAGCGAAAATCAAACGAACTATACAACGAGGGCTCTGTTGAATAATATTCTAGTTGCTACGATAGGCCATGGAGGTAGTGTTAGAGATATCGTGATTCAGATTCCAGCATTGATCGATAAACCAGAATACCATATTTTGTGAAGGGAATTCAAACATGGAAAGGAAATTGAACGTCACACTCTTGGTTATTGACAAAATGCATTTGTTTTAGCCAGGATGATCAAAAACCAGTACAAATTATATTATCTGTACTTTTTGTGATTAGTCATTATTATATTAATAGACACAGGATGGCAATACTCCGTTTCGATGTCAGAGAAAACCATAGCATTAGCAATTAAAAAATAACGATTGAATGGATATGACAGGCTATTTAGATGCAAGATAATTCTGATTCTGTTTCGACTGCCTTCAGCAGTATGACTAGTTGGTCGGTAGTTGCTTTGAATCTCTTAGAAAGACGAAGTCCCTTCCAGAAGTGGTATCCTTAATTGAGTGGATCCACTTTAACCATCCATCTATCCCATTTATCCCACAGATGTCTGCCACATGAATCCAATTGTCACTGTTCCGGTCGGGTGCAACGCCATGGTCACTCGCTGGTATTTCGATCCGCGTGAGGCCACATGTCGAAGTTACATCACATGTCCACAATATGGTAACAATTTCCCATCGGAGAAAGTTTGTCAAGACATTTGTGCACCGACGCATTCTCTACGTAAGCAATAACCGAAAGTTGTGAAGTTCGGAATTCTCTGATAATCTGATTACACTTCTATATTTTCACCCCTATCCTGAGCACATTATTAGTGATAAAAATATAATAATAATAAATGTCTTTTTACTTCCTTTTTCTATTTCTTGAATATACAAATGTACAGTCAACTTTCAGGAACGAGGCTGCGGTCATACAAAGGCTGCTGGAAAACAAATGCTTCGATCCCTTCTGCACACGACAGGCTTTCTCCTTGAATTTAGTTGCCTCGAAATAAAGTTATTCATTCACGATCTCATATTCCCCTTTAATAAATGCATTCAATGAATTGTGGACCAATTGATCATTGGCTTAAACAGTTTACTTGCTCCAAAAAACCCACGACTCCACTTCTGGTCTTCTGTCTTACGTGTCAGTATCATAAAGGTCAGTTAGATTACTAAACAAACATACAACGTACAATTTACTTCATTATCACGAAAAGGTGCTCCAGAGAGCAAGCAACACTAAGGGATACGAGTGCAACACCGAGTATGATTTGTCTTTCTCCGATACCCGCATTGTGAATCAGGAATTCAGTGTAAATCCCCCATCTGATTGATTCTTTGGGTATCATCACTTAGAAGTGAAATCCAAGATTGCAAGTAGTACACGGTTTGCATTGGGAACGTCTTTTACTCAAAACTCCATCCGAACAGGAATGTGCATCACTGTCGCTTACAAACTAGTCTGCGAATTTCCTCTGTCCTTTCTTTGGTCATCCTTTATCATTGATCTTCCAAACTCAAACTATTATATAAACATTTAGCAAATAAGTTTTTCGTCATAGTAAATCTACTTTGAGTGCTTCAGTGGACTGTTCTCAGTATCTGTGACGAACGCCATGCCATGGAGCTGACTGAACTGGTGTTAAGCAAATTGGAAATGACAACAGGATGCCACCCTAAACATAATCCCTATGTCCGAACCGTTTTACGCAGAGGTTTGTCGACAACCCCTCGATTTGGGCGGTTGCTCTCAGTTCATCACACGTTGGTACTATGACGTCCGGTCCCGATCGTGTCGACCATTCTTCTACGGTGGATGTTTTGGCAACTCCAATCGATTCCTCACCAAGGCCGAGTGTGACAGTATGTGTGCAACACAGGATGTGTGTCGTCAACCGGTACAAGTAAGTCGAAAGAAACTATGTTCTTGAATTCTGTATTGCTATGACAATGCTATATAAACATGTACATATATAAATACCAATATGATAAAAATTTATGATGAAGCTGATTATATTTTGCAGAGCGTTCACCAAGAGGTATTTTGACTTCTATTACCAAGCCACACTTTCCCCGATACGGGTTTGACCCCTCCACGTGAGGAGTTTTTTACCTAGCTAGTTTAATTGTATTCCCTCCATTTGTGATGATGTGTCACAGAAAGCGACAGCCAATTATGCATCAGGACCGTACTTATAGGTCTCTACAAATTTTATATTACGATTCACAGTATCCCGTTCAGAGGACGCTGGTGTGGGACCCAAAACCCATAATCATCAAAAGTTCAGTGACTGGATAAATAAAACGAGATCATAATGATACTTTGCAATCATTCTAGTGCCCGTATTAACTGTACTAAAAAACAGTGTCTCAGTTCTTATCCGATACGGTTGGACTGACTGAGCGGAGAGATTGTACATTTTCAAATCATTCGTAAATCTCTTGTGGTCTCGTGTCGTAACCCACTCCACAGTTCTGTTTCCTTTCGTCATAAACAGCACATAAGGAAATAATTTCTAACCNTTCTAACCAGATGTTAGGACCACAGTGCCTTTTCTTTTCTGTATACGGGTCTGTTGTGCATCCATGTGTGAATGGTATTCAACGCGTCATCATTCGTGTTGTCCAGTCACAATGTGGTTAAATGTGATCGATCAGAGCCCACTCAGAGCCCCCGTTTTGGTGGTAACATGTGATACACATGTGCGTTGCAGCAATCACATAAGAGATGCCTACCCCCCACCCCCACCCGGGCACCCACCACATTTTCCAAATACAACCAGCCTCCATAGCATGCCGTCACGTGACCGGTAGCTTGACCCAGTAAGTGGACAGTGTATCATACTACCTTAGTGCACGCACTATCATTTTCAGAATCTCTAGCCTCATATACTGCACTTGGTAAAGTTAACAAACAACCTGTTCACTTGGATATCACTTATCTTGACTAGTGAGGCCTAACCAAAAGTGTATATGGTACCCTGCAGGAGGGGAAGCGTTCGATCGGTATCACTTTTGGAGATTTGATGTTGACAATCAATAAACGTGATTGTCTGCCGAACAGCTTAAAACATGAGTGAAGATGATGAAGTTGGACTTAACCTACACCTAGTCTGAATTTGGGTTTCACAATAGCCCGGGGTATGATTGCCTGAATGACGTGTGGCTCACTTTGGTTAGCGGCACTCATGTGACTGCAGTCACCGACACAGTGACACTGCACTGAGGGTGAGGTTTTGAAGTCTTTAAGAAAGTCCCCTACCCGGTCTGGACAGCCGGGACGTATGCTACCTCGATTGGGGCTGGAGATTTCGTCTTCTACCAAATTCCCAAGATTCCACCCGGATATTACATTCGTGAAACCAAAGCATCCTCTCGCAGGAAAGAGTAGCATTAAAATCCGCAATAGGATTACCCCTGTCCGCGCGGTCCGGATCACCAAGCTCCACAAACGGACTGCTACCAGTCAAGATATTGAGGAGGCTGACAGGAGACAGTCATAAAGAAGTGAACATGAAAAGGGTAACCGATAATTCGGATTTGGAAAGCGGATTGTACTGACAATCAGTTCAACTTAGTTTAGATTTTCCGTAGTGCTCTTTTTATTTCACAAACCCCTATTTGTTCGTTTGGATTACCGATCCGTGTCCCTTTGCTAAATTGCAATAAATTATTCAAAAGTTAGAAAAAAATAGCATCACGAGAAAACTGGTTTGTGTGTGTTGCATTTACGACTGAATGAAAGTGCCTACTGAAAGCACAAACAGTCCGTTTTCGATTGATAGCATCAGCCAAACAGCTAAAGATATTGCACACAGACACACATCCTTTTTGGACTATGTACTAAGCAGAAGACTAATCAGTCTATACCTATATGTTTTAGATCTAAATGCAAGTCCATTGCGTTTCCAATCGGTTCATGTTGAACGAAGTGAGTGAAATTATAGCGCATAGATAAAATTTAGTAGCCGAAACAAAGAGCTACCCGTTTCCACGATTTAGAGGCCTTTTACTATTTTTGTGCGAGATAGTTCCATTAGGATAACTTGCTCCTGTGGAGCAAAATATGTTGGTCGCACGACCAAGCGTGTCTGTCCGAGCGCATCCGTGAACATCACCCTGCGTGGTTGAGAGGCGGGGTAATTAAGCCAATCACAAGTGCGGACGTGTCGCACCTTGTCGACACTGATCCCATCGTAAACTTGACCGAAAAGTTCCTATCCTTGTAGAGAGCCGAAACGGGACGGTCCGGACACGTGCGGTTTCGCTAGAACGCGAGTTCTAACCACAGCGGCGGCAGTTATTATCTGTGCTCAAAAACAATTTGTGCAAGCACCAAAGCTCCCATGGCCAGATTGCCCTCAAGTGACCCATTATGAAACATCGGAGCAAACGATAATTGAGGACCGATTGTTAATTTCCATTCTGCGGAATTAGAATGAACTACCTTCCCGTGTTAAACCTAGCGACAAGTGACGCGCAACGTTCCGGTTCCGATGCAATCAAAACCAAGACTGTCTCGTGATACGGTACTATTAATGCGAATTAATTAATGACATCATAAATAATATACAAACCTTGATTCGTGAGGTATCTGGGTTAGGACAGTCGTTAAGGCACTTCCAGATATAAGTGCATCAAATAAGAATATGAAGGTGCTCAACTGTGTCGAAATACACCTTACAATCAAGGTGCTTCAAAAGGGGACAGCTCACTGCCGTGTCAAAGAGAGAATGTGTTCAAAGTATACGGAGTCAAACAAAATAAGTCCAGTCAGGCAGCGACATTAGGCTCCCAAAAGATGAGCCAATTATAAGAGAGTTGGGCGCACATAATTCGACCTCTCAACAGGCGTGCGTGCATGCATGTATGTGTTTGTGTACATGAATAAGTGACTCCGAAGCAGTCATCAAAACAGGTCACATGTGCGTAGGTGGTTAAATAATCGATAAATAATAGACGCTGAACCGGTACAAACGGGACATAGGTCAACCAATAGTAAGGGACAATGGAGATCACAAGAGAACTCGTGTGGTTGAAGTCATACGATTAAGCGATGTGCGTGTTTCTGCATATCCATTACCGTGTCAGAAACATTCATTTAATCGACCACACATTGTCCAAGCCAATTTGAAATAGCTTGAGGGTTACAACTCAGCCTCGAATTACCTCGTTTATCGGAAGCTTGGAAGATGTCACAGGCTGCATTCTGAATGCAGTTTAACTATATAAATAGAAGCACCTAAACCCAAGGATATAGGTTGCTTACTCTGAATTGGTTCCCAGATAAGATTAATGGGAATAAAGTTGACCGTATTCGTAACCACATTTTGAAAACTTCACTTACATTTGTTCAAATGCGACTGATTTGACAAAGCACCTTATTGTGTTCCGGATATACTGTCAAAATTATTATTTTGACTGTTTGGTACCTGTCTTTATGCCTCAACGCTGATATGAAACGCCAGACAAACGAGGGGAAATACGTTGGAGTAGAAAAAACCCATTTTACATAAGACTGCATTTTACAGGTGACACTATGATGGAACGTTGACAACAGTGATCAGTCAAACGTTAAATGCATCGAAATTGTGTGTCACGTTCGCATCCAGATCGAAACTCACGCGGCAGCTCAAAGCCAAAGATCCTGTTTCTGCGATCTCATTCTGTGTTTACTCTTTCACTTGTTCCCGGGGGGACATAACGAGTACATCAGTCGCACGAGCTTGACGCTTGACTCACGAGGTTCGTGACCCTTATTCGGCTTGGTTACACACACTGGGGTGACAAAGTCAATTCGGAGCGCGTAATCTGTTCACACCTTGTCTAGTCAGGTCAGTTATATAGTTAACTGGACTCGAGCGTTTCGTCCCCTAAACGAGTTAAACGACGACGCATCCTGGCCACAGCGGAATAGGTAGAAATTCGCATTCATCATGCATCGTTGTGTGCGCAAATTTGTGAAGACATTGTATCTTCAATAGCTCTTCACCAACCCTATTTTCATTCACCCCTCCCAATCTTTGACAAATTCGGACTGGTGACACCACACCGGAAACAGTCGTTGTAAACTATATTCTTTCAAGTTTATTAATTTATTACTGTCTTTTCTATAAGTAATATCCCCACCCTCTCGTATTTTATCCCAGTTACTATATATAATTGGTGAAGAAGAAGACGAATAGCTGAAAACAAGTTTTGTTCGCTACGTTGAATTCTGTGCATAATTATCTGACAGAAGTGGGAAATAATTGCAAGTAGAATATTAACTGATAATGATGTTTTGTTGATCAATCGAGCATGATCCTTTGTTATCCACGAGATATTGCACGCAGGGGTTGGTTACTCAAAATGAGGGAAGAACTACATGCAACATACAGATAAACGTATGTGTACAAACAAACTGTGGAAATACACCATGGTTTTGAGGCTTGTGAGACTGAGGAAAGTCACATGTCTCTCATTCACCACCCACGGATCAAGAGGAGAGTGCGAAAACTTTGTACTGAGTAATGGTCATTCGGACAGTGTAAGAAAGCTTGAACTGGACGTGGGCCAGTTAGCTCTGATGAGGTCAACGTCCTATACGGACATCGAGATTTGAAAGCGCGACAACTTGAAATAACGACGGGACAAATTGGAAAGAACCCCGGGAATCTTGAATTGCAATCTGGAAAATTTCAGTTGCAGGAGGTATAGCACCAGTTTTCTTGCTTAACAGATTCTCAGTAATGGTCTACACATGACGTAATCATAGCATTCATCAACGGCTTATGCAATATCCGAAATACTCGGTAAGCAGATCCAGTGAACTGGGACAGATATCTTTATGTCGGTTGAATTCATTGCCGTAACACGATCTGGTACACATTGAAACCATGGGCAAACGAAGCGTGAACTGAAAAGTTAGGAAGAACTGGACAGCTGTTTTGAGCTGTTTGGGTCTCATCAGCCGTACGAATCCATCAACCCAACTGATGATCGAGCGGTAGACCTTACAGGAAGAAGGCATTCATGCTACTCCTTTCAACACCGGATAACCGATCAGACTGCTTTTCAATTAGCCTGTATACGATATTGCGAGCTTAATATATAGGCATCACACCTTGTTCATCTCAGTTGGAAACATTTCGACCAAACTACTTGTTGTGTCCAAGACGAAAATAGATCATTATCATTTTGCTTGAGAACGCGATCGATTTGAAATTTCACTCATTATCGTGTCCTGTTTGGGGAACTAGGGAATACAAAATAAAACCTCATCTCACCGATGGGATTCATTTTTCAGAGTCGAGAAAACGTACCTCTTGGAACAGACTCATTCAAGCAGAAATCAAATCATTAAGAGAACGACAGAACCGTGATCACGTGGTCAGACTGTAGTCAACCTCAAAATGCATCCAATATGTTCGCTCCCCCCCCAANCTGTAGTCAACCTCAAAATGCATCCAATATGTTCGCTCCCCCCCCCAAACACACAAACATCGAATACAACAATCTTGCGTGAGAGATCTAACCAGCTCGACGGAAGGAATAAATGAGAGGATAATGCCCGAACGGATCGTTCAATGTTTACCGTGTTATTGTGAACAACAGTTTTTGTGCCACTTTTTTCATATACCGCGTTTCAACCAAATTGAGGCATTTAGTTTCTCATTTTTAACGCCCCATACTATCACCATTTTTATAGTCGCATTTGACTACATGCAGTAAATTTTATTTCCTTATATCAGTACAGTATATATATGCCGGTGTCGAAAATAACACAATCGATTGCTATCTTAACTCACGAATTGGTGATGATTTCAGGTTCACAACACCAGATTGGTATGCCGTCCTTTTGTTCATCAGATAGTCGGAATCAGAAAGATAGGTTTGAACTACGTCAAATATATTCCACAGTTCGGCTAACAAGTGCTTTGAACCATGCTTAACTTTTGTTTGCGTAAATACTGTTCGAGATTTGAAAGTTGTAAACAGTTTACCGTACGCAGATCATAATCACTCCCGGGTGATGTTTTCCCTGCATGATATCTCGATCTCTTAGACAACTATTCAGAACTCACCTAGTCCACTGCTCTCTATCTCCCACCACACCAAAGCTTGCGATTAGTTGACGCCTATTCATCATCCACCCACTCATTCTCCTTCCGTCTAAGTCCACGTGATCTTAATGTGTTTCTACTTCTTTCCCTGACTCCCACTACAAACACATTAAACTGCACATTTCGCTCCATTTCTAGTATCGCACAGATCGTATTTTCTGTGATTTATCTGCAGCATTGAGTCAACTTCAATCTACCTAGTATTTGAGATATAAATATTCAATTTCCGGACTAGAAATGCGGATGAATTATATGTAAAACTTTCTGTTCTTTACGTTGATGGGATGCACTATCAAATTCTACTGCATTAGGTGTTCGAGGTTGATAAATTTCTCGCATGCTCTAATAGTGTTATAAAACTGAGCAGAGAATGAATCATATGGAGTTACTCCATGCCTTATCGTGCCCAGACTTGTCCGTATTGGGTGCTTAAAGCTTATAGAATTGCTCGCACTCCCGATCGAAAGTGTACTGTATGCCGGACAGCTGTTTGGGACTTGTCAGCAGTGCGTACGTTTTGTGCCCTTGTCAGGATTCAAATCGCAATCAGTCGGGTGGGGTCTGGTCGGGACTTCAAACCCTTAACCCTGAGCTATACATCAAGAGTGCCTGGTGCCTTTCAACAATCGAATGGGCTAATCCAAGCTTGATACTCTAAATTGATCGAGCCATTTACAAAAGGTGATAACCGTCGATCATTTAGCTCAAAGGTAAGGGTTTGAAGTCCCGACCCGACTGATCGCGGTTTGAGTCCTGAAAGGGACACAAAACGTACGCACTTCTGACGAGTCCCAAACAGTACGAAACAGTTGTCCAGTGCTATTCGTTGGATATAACAAACATTTCCATCGCATTTAAATGCATACAAATAGTGGGGAATTAACGATCTCCCATGGAGTGAAACTCACACCGAAGACCATCAAGATTGCCTGGTGCCTCTGAACAATCGAATGGGTTAATCCAAGCTTGATACTCCGTACTGTATACCGTTTCGAAAGCAGCCAACATGTTCACATGAAACCGGTTCAGACTACTGGGCTGATACGGGAACATAAGTTAAAGACATCCTAAGGTGAATTTATTTACAGCGAACAAAACAATTGTTGTGTTCCCGGCTTCTATTACAATTGCTGTTCAGGTATTGTGTCATACTTTCAGTTAATCGATTTATGAACGTCCCAAGCATTTGATTACAAACCTTGTTCAAAAGATGTCAACATCCTTTTGGGGTTATATAGCACTCCGACCTTCTTGAGACGACCATAACGTCCATCATCTCATAATAAACAAATAAATCAGTTTGAACCCATCAAAATAGTTTTCGCTCAATCGTAAACAAGTAGCACAATGAATAAAAACAGCAGTCGACATAAAATAGATAAATCCGAACAATTGTTCCCATTTGTTAAATTCCGTGAATCTAATTAGAGCACCTGACTAAACCGATTGTACGCAACACTTGGGCCGGTGATTAGCGTTCAGTCAAGCACGAGGTTTCTCCGATTGATAACAACTCAAGCTACCATCCTTGTTCGGCCAAGCATATGGGGGTTATAGTATTCGGGCACTTGAGAACACCGCGGTATGCTTAGCCAGTGTGTGAAATTCGTTATACCTTGACCAACGGTTCCCATCGGATGAAGTGAGAGAAGACATTAGAAGTGAATCAGCTGTTTTAATGCATCGTTCAAAACGACTATGGTCAGACAATCTCAATGAGGCGGGTAAAGCAACGTGAGTGACGATGATTTTGTGGCCTGTGCACGAAACGACCAAGTGCAACGATGCGTGCAGAGCCGAGCGGCGATTGATGAAGTATGACCCGTGGTTTTTCGCAAGTTTAACCGTTTAAGCGATATCATTATTGCCCGTATATGTAACCGTAATGCGGTAACTGAAGTTCTGTTTGTCAGTGGCTAGTAAAGCTTCTCATTTCCATGCAGTTAACACCCTCTCAAATCAACTACGACGGATTCGATTAAGGTACACGTTTGCGAAAGATAAACGCGTGTATTTTCTTTTCATTTTACTTCCTTTTGTTGAAAATACAAAGGTACAATTTTCAGGAAGGGGAAAGTGGTCAATCCAGATGGGCTTCCATTCAACACACAATAAGGACCGTACCTCCCTCAACATAGGAAAAATAAAACCCCGATGCGGATGACGGAATTGTGTACGTTTCAAAGCGAAAATAAAAATAGGTTGGTTCTTTACAAGCTCTGAAATGCTTTCTCTCAAGCATTTACCGATTTTACGGTTCTGCTTGCATCGAAGACATCCTTGCCTGGAAGAACTTCCCCACGCCTACACACACACGCACACACACACGTTTGAAGTGGTACTCTTGGTTTATGGGTTTGCAAACGACCAAAAATATTTTGTATTCCAATTGTTGATGTTCAATCTTCAAATGTGTCATGGATGCTTCATATCTGTGCCCTTGATTGTCAGCTAGTGTTAGTTGAGGTTGATTCCTCATTAGGAATGATGAAGATATTGAGGAGTTGAAAATGTGTCTAGCCATTCAGATGAATTACCAAACACTGATAAATGTGATTTTTGCTTACATGTTACAACTACAAAGTTTGGGTATTCATCCGTTTGGCAAATCAGCCCAACTTCTTTTCTGGGCGATTAAGATCAACGAACTACTCCTAAGTGGCTTGGATTGGTTTTGAGAAAAAAAATAGTATCAGGTATAGAATAAAGGGTTGCCTTGATCGTAGTTCAGATCTCGTTGTACCGCCTGACTACTGTCGGAGTACTGCAATTAATCCTTGGGAAAGAATGGATTCTGTATCATTCAGGCTTTTTCGATCGCCAAAGTTAATATTGCCTTTTGTTGAGTCAATCGGACTTCCGTATCCACACAACAAGGTCACTGCCAGTGTGGTGAATATAAGGCCAACCAACGCTGTATCCCATGTTCCTAGCCTACAGCAATCTGTCAACCGATGACTCAGCGCTGATGTCAGTTGTCATATCAAGGTGGGGACACGTAGTGGCTGGCGCGATCATTTTAACAGATAAGGGTAAAACATCCTTTTCCCTTTATCCATTTCATCAGCACACAAGAAAACATATGTGGACAGAATTGATATTGGTCATCAGTTTCGCATACTCTCATTCCGCTGTAAACGCACATTTATGTGGTCATGTAAAATAAAGAAATATAAGAGTTGAAATGAGTCATTTGAACAAGGTGTTGGACAAGTGAGTTACTTGATTTGTGTTTGGTTAGGGGTTGATTGTCTACGGAACGTTTCGTAGTCTCGCACGCACTAATCTGGATCGAGAAGACGTTAGTGTTACCTCCAACTGCATCTATTCATTTCAATGTACTGCGGTCAGCGGTACATCGGAAGGACAGAACGTCACTTATCAAGCAGAATGTGTGAACATATTCCGAAACTCCTTGATCTTCGCGGAGAAAAATTATCATCTATAGTGCGATTATCTGTCAGTTGTTAGATTCCTATCATCATTTGGACGCACCCATAGCGTTTCGAGTCATTGTGAAGCCTCGAGGTTCACGGACTTTGCGATTCTTAGAAGTGATAATTGGTCATCGCTTGAAACCGCAATTATGTGTTGAAAAACAATTTGTGATGCAACTGTTTTTGCCGTGGTATTGGTAGTAGTAGTCACACTTGATATCACCTCGCCATAGTGTGTAATATGATTTGCCTTCCTCCAACCTCCATCACATTCACCACATTGTTTGGACCAGTTAACCTCCATATCACATTCTGTCATCTAACTTGATCTCAACCCGTAACCATACACAAATCAAGTAACTCACTTGTCCAACACCTTGTTCAAATGACTCATTTCACCCCTTATGTTTCTTTATTTTACATAATCACATAAATGTGCGTTTACAGCGGAATGAGAGTATGCGAAACTGATGACCAATATCAATTCTGTCCACATATGTTTTCTTGTGTGCTGATGAAATATGAGCGGAGTTCATGGGTTAAGATAGTTTTATCATGATAAAATGGATAGTTTTTCAAAACACTTCAGCTAAGATTAGAGAGTTTGATGAAACTTCGGCTATTTTAATAACCATTAATTATTCAGCTTCTCGAAACGGAATCGATATTGTTGAAATCAGCCATAACAATTATATCTTTTCCCAACAAGCTTCAGCCATAACCTGCAATGCTTAAACCTCGATCCACAATCATTTAGCTTTGACCCACAAATATCAGTTAGAGACTCACTCACATTCGACGGTGGTTTGATGTTCGTAGGCGAGAATTTGGATTCAAGCTGTTGAATGGGTCCATAAATTACTCGGAAACACATTGAATAAAATACACATGCATCACAGGCGAAGCACAAATGGAGTTCCCTTGACTATCCATATTTCGATCGTGATGGATTTCGGGGCAGTTCGACAATAACAACAACTACTACTACTACTACCACTACTACTACTACTACTACTACTACTACTACTACTACTACTACTACTACTACTACTACTACTACTACTACTACTACTACTACTACTACTACTACTACTACTACTACTACTACTACTACTGTCCTTTGAACTGTGCCTGGTGCCTGTGAAAAACCAAATGGGCTAATCCAAACATTCACGACCTAATGATCACAAATTTCAGCCGATAACGGTTCAGATAAATTCAACAGCATCCGAAGTATTACACTCGGGAATCATCAGAGTGTAGCATAGTAAACAGTGTTGCATATCGCTTAGCCCATTGTGAGATTTCTTGGATCATCGACCAGCTCAAGGGAAGGACAAGGTTGGTACACCGACTCAAGTAACCTTTCATTTTCTAATCAATTTTAGTCCTTTTTGAGATCCAGTTGGGATGAGAAGAGAAATAATTTTCCTTGGGGTTAATTTATACCATTTCACATTTCCCGGATTTGTCAAAAATAAAGGAGATATTTATTTTTGGTATAGAAAACTACAAAACACCTGTTGTCATGACAACAGTTTACGTTTGCCTTGGTTACATTAGTAAAATGAAAACAAATCGTATCGATGCTTCGGGCAAGTCGTGCTGGAAAGTGTGGATGCTCGAGGACAACTAACTCACTGTCCACAGACAAATAATAAAGCACAGTTTAGTAAATTTAGTAAATTTATAATGGCTCGAACCTCTCAAAACAATATTCATAAGAGAAACAATTTTCAACCGATGACGGAGGAGACTGGCACAAAATGTGCTCAAGATAGTACGCCTGTTCACACTCAGGGATTCCTATTCTGGTTGCCATTGTTACAAAAGTGTGAGAAACCTGCCGTTTGGTTCTTGCTTCTATGTTATATATATATATATTTGATAATAAGTAGTATGTGAATGACTGGACAAAATTTCCCTGGAAGCACACGACGGATATCGCGGTTCATGCCGCTCGTTACGAATGCGTATCCGGTAGTCTTTTGTCAGTTCATTCATATACTTGTACCCAGGACGTATATTTTCGTCACAATATATATGTATATATTCAGTGCAAAAACCTGAAAAACGTTTTGGGTGTACATTCCGTGCTTAATACAGAGCAGAGTTTGGCAAAATGTATTGCCAATAGTTTTATCATTACAATCTTACCGGGTGATTGTTTCACGACAGCTAGAATATAGATCACTAGTTCACTTGGAGTTCTATATGGAAGACAATTGAAACTAACGAGGCTGCCTCCCGTTGATCTGCCGATAAAAGAAAAAAAATAATAGATCGTTATCTCAAGATATCTGGAGTGTTTCATAAAATGTCGTTGTTCATCCACGGCTGAGCGAAATTCAGCTAATTATGACTTACCCTCTGCATCGCATTGGCACTGCACATTCCGACATCTCGCACCATATCGATTTATCACGGATGCTCGCACTCACTCAGAATTCACGTTGTACATAATTTCAAATAAAGAATAACTAGAGTATCAAGGTTGGATTACCCCACTCGATTGTTCGATTGTTCACCGGACGCTCTTGATAGTCCTGGATGTGGGTTTCATTCCTTGGAAGATTGTTACTTCCACAAGAGGTAAATGCACTCAAATGTGTCAGTTATCACAAATCGTTCCGTTGCTTTTGAACGCGTCTACCTCGTGGGAAATTAATAATCTCCCAAGGAGTAAAACCCACACCGAAGACCATCAAGAGTGCCTGGTGCCTCTGAACAATCGAATGGGCTAATCCAAGCTTGATGTTCCAAATTTATTGAACCATTCGCACAGGGTGATGATCATCGATCGTGTAGCCCAGAGATAAGGGTTTAAAGTCCCGATCCGAATGTTTGCGGTTCGAGTCCTGACAGGGAAACACACAAAAAGTACGCACTGCTGACGAGTCTCAAACACGACGAAACAGCTCTGTCCAGTGCTGTTTGTCGTTTATCAAAAAAAAACAATTCTACTTGAGAAAATTGAAAGCAACGTGAACATCCGGTCACACGAACAACCTGTGCCGCGTAACGACTTGGTACACTAAGTGTGCATAACACAGGTTTCATTTGCTTAAGATGATGTGATAGATTGATAAATCGTTTTCCGTATCCTTTCCTGTACAGGCTGATTCAGTGTGTTAGTTCGTTCGTGTCGTAAATACTCCCTTGTTCGTATGTGATTAGTAAAACAACCTTATTTGAAAATTACAGAATGAAATGTTCTCGACTCAAACTATGATAATTGTATCCGCTGCACTATATCCACTGGCAGAAAAATGAAGAGAAAATGAAGAGAAAAAACTAGTACATGAATAGCTGCACAAAATTTTCATGAAAGTACACGACCGGTTTTACGGTTCTTGATACTCGTGAAGGACATTTTGTCGATTCACTCAAGTACTACTAATTTGAAAAATTCCATCAAGACGCCTAGGTCGCGTTTGCTGCGGTTAGTAGTATCTAACAACCCACCAACAATAGACAAAATCATAGTATTGATTATTCAATGAACCGGCTCTGAAGGAACTATCCAAACAAATTTACCCAGTATTGCAAATAAGTTTACCATAAATATGCAGAGCATATTTTGAGAGATTGTAATGGTTGTATTGTTGGTAGTAGTAGCAAGCACTGAAAATGCACTACGAATCACGAAATACGAAACAAGGAATACGATTCACTGATTAGCAATCACGGACATCACGTGAGCACGCGATCACACTGGCACGTGCACGTAATATCCCACGTAACCGATACACGAGGAAAAGGCCTCAGGAGTAGTAGTTCGTTTATTGAGAAAAATGAGAGGGATTGAATAACAAACAAGCTCATTGGTCATTCGGGAGTCCGTCAATCGTGTGTGAGTATTTCTGCTCTTGTTCGGCTTCTGTCTGGGCCTCACGGTTTCCGATTGGCTGATACAATCTACCTATGGATTTTAGTTCAGAAGCTGTGGTACGCACGCGCTTTGCTGACGTAACCCGTGAAACCTGATTGATCGTAGTTGTCCTAAATCTGTAACGCGTCACTCCTGGGTGTGTCATCTCGCAGGCTGGGATTACCACAGAGATACCAACATTATCTTCAATAAAGGCACCCAGTTCACGAAGAGGAGTGCCCGAGGGAACCAATTCAGGTCTTTGGTTAACAAAAACAAACGCAGCTGACACCACTTGGATACTGCCTAATATTAGTAGCACAATTAGGCGAATGGCCGGTTATGCTGGTCTGGTTGCTGGTCTCACATACGTACATAATTTGATTTCTTGATTTCTTCTGTTTCACACAAATTCTACATTTATCAATGACAGTGTCCAGGTTAATTGGAAATCATCCTTGACTCTCCACATTGAAAAATCAGTCTGTGCATTGATTGACATGGTGATCAAGATCGTCCAACAGGTGGCGATTCCAGTTGTTCTACAAGAAAGACTTGAGGAGGTCAGTATGTGAATCAGTACAATCTGGTGATCTGTGCAATAATGGATCACATAGCGCAACCCCGTCATTGGTGTCCAGATCGACTGTCCATATTGTTTTCGAAACTGCATGAATTCGCCACGTTGAAAAAATCAGTGCGGCAGATCTTCCATGGTGTAATGAAGGTGGGATTCCTATTTGGCAAGTCAGATGACAAACACTGCCAGAGGAGTTCCTTTCATACACTCCCATCGGCTACGTATAACACTAAACAAGACATACAAGGTGAGTATGTGGTGATCATTCGATAATATCTCGATTTTCCTTAGTCAGTGTTTGTTGCGATGACGTTTACAGAGTGCACATTGTGGCCGCTTTCAACCAACTGTTACATGCAATGGCCGAGGTCAGTCTACGTGAAGCAGTCAGAATCGTTGCAGCTGTAGCAGAGGGCGTAAATGCCTATGGTTCGTAGTTCAGAGGTATTAACGGGTAGGTGTTTTGCTGGCATCATCTGGGAAGCTTGACTCATCATAGTTGTCCAGAAACTGTAACGTTTCGTCCCGAGGTTTGTGTCATCCCGTAATCTAGGATCATCTCATAGACTCGATTGAGTGCCAGTGGCAGGGGGAATAGCCGTGTGGTCGAATAAAGTCATGGTGTGACAGCATAGTAGGTATTTTGTCAATCGTTTACTACACGCTGTGTGATAAGCTACCTCTTTCTATGACCGAGCAATGTGGATTTCTTTTTTAGGCACCTGGCACGTACACAATCATACGTATGCACGCACATACGATAAAACGTAACTGGATTTCCTAATTTCACTTCCTTTGCCGATGAGAGATTGAATACGAAAGGAATTCCTCTCGCAATGTCTTCTGAATTGCCTGTTCAAATTCATCTAAATGATCTAAATGTTTCACTATGCTGGTTTGTGTTCAACATCATGAAGCGGGAATTCGGGATTTGACTGAAATGGAGTCAATTGCAGACGGACAGTGAGACAAGTCTGATTCCATTCAGTCTGTCTATCCGCGTATACTGGCTCTTCCGGTCGACCGATCACCGAATTTTTTGAGACATAAACAAGCGATTTGACGAGGGTAATCATTTGAGGACGAAAGTCTCTGATATCACAATGGTATACTGTTCTTGATTACCGGATTGGTGTAGTTGATTTGTGTTAAGGAAATCGATCAGAAGTGATTGTCTCCCTGTGGAATTATTTGAGAGTTGGATGATATTGTCCACGTTCAGTTAAACGGGCAAGTATACGGTCATGTGGCGTATGCAGTCGATAACCAACGTGCTCCATTTCATACCCACAAGATGTTAAAAAACGTTTTTAGAACATCCTGTATCTGTGCCCAAAAAATGTATTCCTCATGTATACAACAGTTTGTAATGATCGATGTAGAACAGAGAGAGAGAGAGAAAGAGGGTTATATTAGCGGAAATCGATGAAGGGTCTAAGTGGAATGCGTGTAATCGATTCCGTTTGAACAATATTATAATTTCTACCAACGACAGAGTCCACTGTACATTTTCACATTATTTTTGCTGTCACCAGAAGGTGCAATCACCTCGTTGCACTCCAGCAGAACATTAACCAACACATGGAAATAAGTGCGTAAAAACAGCCAATGGATAGTGCTGTTGGCGCCTGGCATCAGATGGTGGTTTTATTGAACACATTTAGTTGTTTACAGCTGGTCATAGCAATACAGATCGATCCGAGCGACGAATTCGATCGATTTCGACGCGGAACCATTTCTAAACAGGGAATTGACTTTAACAGTTTAGGACCAAATAATCTAATAAAGATCACAGACGCACATGAGACGACCAAATGATCGTAAATAGAAGAACGTCATTTGAATACACTTACTTAATAGACTCATTTTGAGTTCGTTTAGTGATAGAAATCTTCATGTTCAGTTAATTTTGCTTATGAAAGAAGTGATACGCTACTTTTAACACGTGATCCACGTTCACGTGGTGTTCGCTTCGGGGCATATGTGACACGATGCAGAGTCCGGTTTCGGTATCATCATCGATCAGACGACGATGTCCCCTTTCTATTTGGGCAAGTAATTCATAAAAATACATATAGTCAGCGCACATCAAGGGGAAAATCAGTGTGCTGAGAAAAGTTCCCCAAAGGACGAAGAGAAGGGATTGAGGAGAAGAGTGCGTTGTTCTCATGCATGTTTATGGTGTAAATAGAGTGAGAAACGTATTGGACTATTTAGCTCGGTTTGTTTGGATTGGGTCATTACAGTATTTGTAGCACGCACTAAACATGAAATACGAATTACAGATTAACAATCACGGATGTTGCGTAAGCACTGGGTCACACTAGTACTTGCACTCAATGTCCCACTTTGCCGAGAAGTGAGGAAAAAGCCATAGGAGAGTAGTTCGTTTGTTGAAAGAAATAGGGGGGATTAAATACTATACTATACTACAAGCTCATTGGTCATCCGGGAGTCTGCCAATCGCGTGTGAGTATTTCTGCTGTTGTTCGGCTTCTGTTTTGGGCCTCACTGTTTCTGATTGGCTGGTACAATCGGCCTATGATTTATAGTTCAGAAACTGTGGCACGCACGCACTTGCTGACGTCACTCGTGAAGCTTGAATGATCGCAGTTGTCCCAAAACTGTAACACGTCACTCCAGGGCATGCGTCATCTCACAGGCTGGGATCACCAAAGCAGTATAAAATTAAAAGGATTTTGTGTTTTTTAGTACGTTAATATAAAATAAATAGATAGATATGGATTTATTTACGACACAAACTAGTGATTATTTCTTGCGAACGAAATGACCATTCTGAGTCGATTTGCGTCAGTCAAGTTTTCCATTTTGTAATCGGGTCAAGCGCCCGGGGCACTTATCTGCTGCTCATCTGAATTGTAGTCAGTGAATGACAATCACGAGGAGTGGGGATTGCGGGGGGTGGGGTGAGACTTCCACTCGGATTATGAAACCATTCTGCGCAAGACAGGATAGAACAATCACAACGTGATTCGGGACCGCGGCGCGCACACACAAAAATTCCCTACACGACAATGTGCAGGTTGGGTTCCACACAGACATTTCGATTGCGTCCCATATTCCATCCCATGTACGTTTGTTTCTGACATAAAAGGCTTAGAATTATCAGGAATCAATGATCAAACGAATCTCTCTCTGCGCTTGGCGGAAAATAAAGATAGTTGACACCGGCTTTAATCAACTTAGACAAAAAGAGAATTCTACGTGACAAAATGCGGATAACCGTTGCCGGTAAGGTATCTTTAAAGTCTGCACTATTATAATACTGGTTGCAGAAAGAGAGACGGGGCCGGTTGTCTACAATGTTTTATTCCGGAGAGGATAGGTTGAGTACATAGGAGAGAGAGATAAACGGTCTACTGGTGGCTAAGAGGAAGGATTTCATAAGGTCAGCACTGCCATTGGCTATTGTGTGCACAAAACTGGGCCCAACCTCTTCAAACACAACGGTTCGGTGGTTACAATTGTTGTTTTAGTTCTTGATTTGGTACAGCAATAGCAAATACACGAAGTAGATGAGGAGTAATAGTGAACGTCTGTTCGGGCATAAAGCATCCGGCTTTTACATGTTAATCAGATACGTCGTTGTGAGATGGTACTCATCTGTGAGTAGTAGGTGACACAGTTAATCATTTATATCAATAATCAAAAATCAACAAGATCAAGTACTGTATCTCAAAGAATAACTACCGCTTGCTATATCCATTATCTGTTGCACTGCCAGGAACTGCGATGGTATGTTTCTGATGAGATTTTCGTGTTATATATGCCACATTAGTGATGTCCCATCTGTAATCCTCAATAAACGACTATCCTCGACCAGGATCGCCTTCTGGAATTATAACAGCGGTGATATAACTTGAAACAATTACAGCCTGTCCGAATATTGAAAAGACCAGTAGTTTTTATGGGGTTCGAATCAACGCATGTACGCCGCCTACAATTTTGTATAGCGTATCCCATGGGCTGTGAGACCTTGCCAACGGCACTAATCTTTGGATCGACCGCCCAACATGCAGAAGCGTTTAACATACACCAATCTCCATGCAAACTAATCATCAACAAAGCCTTTTCTTTTCAGCGTGTACTGTACGAAAAAGCAGGCGGAGTCCATTTGTGTTGATTCGAATCCCATCAAAACGAAAAACGGCTGTTTCCCGCAGTCTGTCAAGCTATTGTCGCAGTCAGTTTACCTACCACTTGGTGTGGTTCGTGTGATTTTATAAATGCTATCGGTATGGCTACGTAGTTGAGCTGATGCGATGGACACCATATAATTGCGAGGGGTCCATCCATTCGTGGGTTCGAACCCCGCACAGCATACTGATCTCTTCACGATTCAAACAGAAAAATGTTGTCTGCCAAACAAACCTGTGTTAGATGAATATTCGTGCAATCTGTTCGACAAAATGAAAAAAACAATGATACTATAATAAATTGATACAACAAAAGAAGTGAGAGAGATGTTGGAAATGCTCACGATGATACAGTTGTTTATCGGGAGTGGGTGTGTACAAATTGGGAACAAACTGCCCGGGATGGGACATCTAGAAGTATCTTCGATTTGGAGTACACAGTAGGTGATCAACGTCAAGCTACCAGGCCGTGCTTCTTTTACAACTTCGCCTTTATGCTCCTATGTAAAATTGCTTCCATAGTCGACAAGATCTCTGCACATGACCCTTGTGTTTTGTTTTCCAATCGTAATGCTCTTTGGGAATGTGTGGTGATCGTGCAACGAGTACGCACGCACCATGGATATTCAGGTAGCCAATCAGAATCTTGTGGTGTCAAATACCGTCATTCCGGATTGGCTGAGTACAAGAAGACAACCCGATGAGCTAGATCGTTTTCGATTGGACATTGAAGAATCGACTAATGATTGTTTGGCGCTTGTGATATTTATTTGCATGGTTTTCCGAAAAGAATTAATTGTATCCACAGCTCGTCTTGGTTCTACCTGACTTCGCTCTGGTCAGTGGGTTTTCAAACCGAAGGCAATTTTACCCTAATCAACCCTGATTCCTATTCTAAATACTACAGAATGCCATATCGATCCAGTGAACACTGCCATCAGAATGCTGTTCCCTTGTTAATGACGGCTGAACAATTGTCAAGGCGTCTGGCAGTTTAACCCTGTGCACTAACTCAGTTATGTCGATCCGGTATTTCTCGAACGAAACATTCCAGTCTCCACTGGAGGACGTATCTTGCGATGCGTGCAACGAATTCAGTTTCGGTTTGTTCAGGCTATCCGTATTCACAATGGTAATTGAACCTATGAAAAGTTCGTGACCTATGACGACGTGTAAACGAACATTTCCTTATAGTCAACAAAACATCTTTGATTTCTTCAAAGCCAAAAAATCTGGCTACAATGAACGCCCAACTATTAGAAGGAGACTGTCCTTACTCAGCTCACTGTCATGTAGGAACGAAATGTGAGCTGTTTTAAAAAATACTGTTAAATACTTTGACTGGATGCCGAATAAATCCCCAGTGGTTTTATCGGAAAAGCCTTCATCCATAGGTGTTGAATTATTTAGTTTTTCATCTCGAATCCGTCTGAAATGGATTTGTTTTCAGTCTGCCATGGAAAACAAAGTGAATTTCGATTCATCTGTCTCCGGTGGTACGGTCCAATACACAAGCGGCATACAAGTTCCATCCGGACCCCTTAATAGACTGACGCTGTATGTGAATTGGTATAAAGGATCAGTTCGACATTATTCCTGACATTATTCATGAAAAAAACTATAAAACGAACCCAAATGTTTCATGCAATCAGTTCCCTTTGGCAATTTCATGGGAGCAAGAAGAAGCATCATGATCACTGGAGGTGTTCAATTCAACTATCTATTCGTGGTAATGTCATCAGTTGTGTACACATACATTCGGATCTCGTTTGATTAAAAGAGTGATAGGTTTGGGGACAGGCGAACACACACGACGAAGGGAAATCAATCAATATGGAGGCCAAAGGTAATTAATATGAACCGGATTGGACATTGGGACAGGGAGTGGAATCACTGCAAGGAGGAGGACATTGACACCTACCAGAACAGTGCGAGGCTATTCACAAATAAGGTCTGTTTTCACAAATCGGGCTTGTAACGTCGAATAGCAGCCGCTTCAGCGAACCGTAACAGACGGCTTCCTTTCTGGCGAATCAAGACACGAAAGGCGTCCCTGGGTTTTTCACATTCTAGTATATGTCGGGCGATTGAACTGGACAGAAGCTTGGACCCTTTAGACGCCTAGTGTTTCGGTGCATGCTCTGCTATCCTGGTAGACAATCGTCTCTCAGTCCTTCCGACGGTATTGTACGTTCTGCATCTGTCTGATTGGCTAGTACAATCTACCTATGTTCTGTAGTCCAGAAGCAGTGACACGCACGTGATTTACTAACGTCACCCGTGAAGTTTGATCGATCGCAATTGTCCTAAAACTGTAGCGCGTCGCTCCAGGGTAAACGTCATCTCGTAGGCTGGTATCACGGCAGTTCCACTCTTTGGAAGATCGTTATTTTCCCTACGAAATCAATGTCTTTCAATGTGGTGGAAATCACTTGATAACCGACAGATAGCACTGGACAGTTCGAGGACTCGTTAGCAGTGCCGGTGCCCGGACTCGAACGGCGAACCGGTAGATTTGGACTGCAAATAAATACCCCTTAACTATTCGGTCGACGGTCATCACCTTGTGTGTGAATGGCTCAGTCAATTTACCCGGTAAATGTTTGGATTAGCCGGTTCGGTTTTTCACAGACATTAGGCATCTTTACGATCTTATTCGTAGTTATTAAAGCGCAAACATTTTGCGACCCCAGATACAAAGATAATCAAACACAGCTTATTTGGATAAGCTGATCTGAACCCCAACCTGCTAAGAACGCCACCCGAGTGTGGACTCTAGCCGTGTCCGAAGCGATCGCTGTTCGCTTATTTAGGCTTAAACATGTGTGCCCAAATTGTAGTGGTTTCCTGCGCCTCAAATGCATTGGTCGAGCGGGAAAACCAAGACAGAAGAAGACCTAGTCCGGTGAATCAACTAACCCAAAATGTCATTCCCCACAGACTGACGTATACAGACAGATACACGCAGATACATTGTGTTTTTTTTTCTAAATACACACTGTGAAAAGGGAAAATCCTCAAGGAAAAATTAGCCTACTGTAAATGGGAGAGTAGGGGAACATTCACGTAAGATACAGTCTATTGATTTTGCATTTAAACCGTGTACGATTGTGAGTTGGGGGAAAAACAACAATTGGGAGGCTGTTCCACAGTTTGGCAGTTCGGGAGAAAGCAGAAGATGATTGGAACAGAGAAGTACGATATCTGGGAATAGAAACCTGCTAAAGATGANCAGGGTGGGCGGATAAAAGTTGCAGGAACAGGAACTGCCAAGATCGGTTCAGAAGAACGAAACGAAAGTAGTAGCGGTAGAACCTCCTGGACAAGGAAGCAACTGCCGGACAATGGTCTAGCGACTGCGGACTGGATGTTAGGGTAGGATCATCGATCAGCCGGACGGCCTTTCGTTGAACCCGATCAAGAACGGAAAGGGAAGAAGACCTTCTATCTCCGATCAAAGAACATGAGTTTAGCCAGTAGCTCTTATCACGTAAGAACTTGTCCACTATATGAGAATTCAGCGCATGACTGGGAATATACGAGCACAATCGTTCGCTCACCGACTCATCTTCTTAGTGCTATCATGTACTGTTATTTCACGAAACGTTTGCGCAATCTTACCCTGATTTTGAAGAACTGATCACTAAGCAGCCATGATCTAGATTTTAAGACTCTATTGAAAAATAATTTGTGATTGGATGTGCCAGTCTTTTCTGAACCAAAATTGTGCAATGAAAACAGGGGTTTGATCAGCAGCTGCTCGGTCGTCGGGTTGGTGGTGGTATGCCTGTGTTCTGCCCTTGTTGTGGTTCAAGTTTTAATCCCCAGTTGGGTCGATGTATTCGCGCACTGTGTGTTGATGAGACCAAATAAGATCGAAACAGTCGTTCAATGCTTCCTGGTTTTTCAGCTCACGCCTCATTTACATGACGAATTCATCAGATACAGGCACATTTTCAAATCACCTACTCTTGCAAAGTCAAGCAGATCTCCTGTATACGAACGTATAAGTTTATAGATTACGGAAACTAAAGATTTAATAGGTCTACACAGATTCCGATCGAGTAGACTTCTATTTACTATCGTTGACTACATATGAGAAAAGTATTGGATTGATACTACGTCGTGTCGTTCTGAACTGGCGATTTGAATTGTCACCTGGTGGTCATTTGGGTTCAAAAATCGAAGCAAATTCGGCGGATCGAACTATTGTGTGACGATGAGCTCGGAACACTGTTCACAATGTTCGCGGTCCGACTGGGTGAGTGGACGCGTCTATGAGTTGTGATCATCCATTGTCATTTGACATAAAGTTTCACCGTTTAAAAGTGCAACGGCATCGCAACTGAAAATAGTACTCAGCCGCAATGTGTTTACGATTTAGTGAGTGATCTGGTTGGGAACATTTTCGTGAAATTGATTGATTTCAACTGACAGTCAGTGGTGATCCGGGTCTACAATATGGCGCGTATCCTGGACCAATACGTTACACTTTTAAGACAACTATGATCACACAAACTTCACAGGTGACGTCAACAACGCGCGTGTGTGTCACGGCTTCTGGACCACAAATCATAGGCGGATGGTAACGGCCAATGATAGACCGTGCGGCCCAGACAGATGCAGAACGATGCCAGAAATACTGGAACGCGATCGGCAGAAGCCCGAATAATCAATCAGTTTGTGTTGAACATATTATTTAATCCCCCTTATTTCTTCCAATAAACGAACTACCACTTCTGAGACCTTTTCCTCTCGTCTCGCTTACGTGGGACATTGTGTGTAAGTACCGGTGTGGTTTAGTGCTTACGTAATCCAGTTCGTGATTGCTAATCAGTCATTCGTATTCCGTGATTCGTGTTTCGTGTTCAGCGCATACTACTATTATACTACTATATACTATATACTATATATACTACTATTATTACTATACTATCCTGCGGACTTCACTTTCTGGTCGCTAAAACTATTCAATCCATCCAGGGCCTGAACGTCACAGGTAAGTTAAATCAACCTGTGCCAATGCATCCCTGACAACTACCGACTGTCCACACCCAGCGACGGAGACTCATCGCTAATAGTCCCACTCATGTGGGAAGTTGAAAGTTATTGGTCGCCGAGAGTGACGCACAACTTCACGTTCCTCCTTCCCCGCGCACGGTACAGAAATGTATTTGGTGAGGACGGTTGAAAGTGCTATGACATCAGCCAACCGGAATACGATATCGGAGCTTGGAGAGCTGTTGAAAAATGTCCTTTTGCAGCACAGAGTAACCCAACACCAAAAAGAGAAAAGCCGGGGGAAATCGACCACATCGCGAATACAACGATCCGCAGTGCACTGTGTTGTTGCTTCGATGAAAGATGCGACAGATCACCGACACCGAATTGATCAAATACATTCAGAAGATTATGCTGGTCCAAGCACTGACTTCACCGATTTGGTATTGAGAGATACAGAAATTTTAAATCACGAATAAGGTGCTCTTGAAATGATTACCGAAGGGATTGCTGCGCTGGTACTATGAAATTCAATCCGACGAGGAAGTCAAATCAAAGAAGCTCTTTTGAGGGAGAAGTGTTTTTCTGCTCCAAGCCTATGGGAGCGACAAGTTAAAATTTCTGGACAACTGTGGTTGATGCCAATCAAAAACCTAAGCGTTACAGCTTCCGGACAACGAACCACAGGCTGATTGTACCGACTAATCAGAAATCGTGCGGTT
>UZAN01041297.1:11578-23829 GCA_900618425.1 Echinostoma caproni | reverse complement strand
GACAAAAGCTGTGTCACGTCAATAAAAGAAACACGTGATTGGTGGATACCTGTATCACCAATAAGCGTCTTTTGTACATTCTTTCTAATCCCCTTGATTTCTTTCAACAAAAAATCACTTCAGTGGCCTTTTTCCTATGTCTCGGTGACGAGTGATAACAGCGTGCAAGTGTTAGTCCCATTCGATGTTTCCGTGATATCCGTTATTCGTGATTCGTAATCCGCCCCTAATGCAACTGATACAAAATGACCGTTTCCATAAAACATTTTTGTGTGCTGTTCAGCTCACGCTTCTATCCCCTAAATATTACATAATAATGACGTCCCAGGAATAGTTTCAATTCGTTCGCGAACAGCTGCGACGGGATATGGAAGACGCACAAGGGATAAATGGTTCAATGCCCATGGACTTCACGCTTGATTGAACACCTGCTCTCGTACCTTGGGAATTCAAAGATGCAAATAGTATCGAGTGCAAGGCGAAATATTCAGCTTGCTCAAAATTTAAATCTCGAGCGGATAGCACACCCGCACTTTGACCTAAGCCAGCTGCTTTCATGGGCATTGCATCAGTGAGGTTTGAAATAGTTTTAACTTACATGACAGCAGTTTACTTATCAGTAAATAGGATCCACATTATGTGTATTATATCTAATGTTGCGGTGTAATTGGAAAATGAAAACTGGTCTGATCAGCTATCCGGTGGCGTAGTGTGTAGCATGCTTGCGTTCTGCCCATGAAGTCCCGGGATCCATCCCCAGTTGGGTCGATGAATTCGCATGGCTGATCTGACACAACCAGGTCGAAACAGCTGTCTAGTGCTTCCGAGCTTTTTAGTTCACGCTTTATTTGCTACATACACGACAAATTCCCATTTGAAATTTAACCAAATCCTCCATTACTCACATGATATATGATGTCCATTTGTAATTCGCATGAAGTAACTGATGATATGTGAAAGAAATGTCTCTGCAACAGACATGTTACGTAACACTACTGGCCTTTTTTAAATTCACTCGGGGAAATCATTGCTTCAAGTTATTTGTATCTGTTCACTCTAAACAAATTCGGCTCTGTTATCCCTGGTTCTTGAATAACAAGCATTAACCTATTTTTTGATCACGTCAAGTAAGTGGAGAAAGCAATCGAAAAGCTGTGACCTCGGAATTGGGATTTTATTGTTCTGTACCGTTGAAAGAAATACGATGAATAATGTTGTATCCCGTATAACTCAATAAGTAAGCAAGTAGTGAATTAAGTAGTTATTCTATTTCCAGTATGTAAATGCAAACGTAGCCGGTGAGCAAGCAGTGCGTCAACACGCAGGCAGGCAGGCAGGCACAGAACTGGCACAAGAGTTCGATCAATATATGTAATGGCAACATGAGGAAAACTAATAAATTGCGATATGATTGTCGTTCTCCACTTTGTTTCAAAGATGAACAGTACGCAACATGCCAGGATCGAATCCAGATCACTTAGATGTCTGTCTTGACCGTTTATCACAAAAAAGATCAGGAGGATATTTCCTACACGACACTGCAATACACACGTCATACACCAAGAAAATATGGCTACTTTATTGTACAAGTGCGGTGACTCTCACCTATGGGATAACGCCAGCCACCGAGCGACACGTTACAGATTCTGAATAACTGTGGTGAGTGAACTCTCCAAGTTGATGCCAGCCAAGCACTTACACGTTACAGCTCCTGAACAAAGAACCACAGGCCGATCGTTTCGATCAATCAGAATTGGTGCGGTCCAGACAGAAGGTGTATGACGTCACGAATAGAAGCACGCGATTGGTGGATACCTGTATAACAAATAAATTTCCTTTCTACCTGTTATTTAACCCTTTTGATTTTTTTCAATAAACCTACTGTTACTTCTGTGGCCTTTTCCTTGCATCTCGATTACGTGATTCTCAATGCTTTATCCGCAACTGGTATTTCGTAAATCGTGATCTGTGCTTACTTCTCCTATTCCAACAAACCAACTTTTCGAGCTGCTTGCTCACTCGCGGTCGTTAGGTCAGTCCAGAGATTGTTATTCAGACCAGTATATCGAACTGATATAAACCTTGGTTCTGTGATAGAACTAAAAGCTGCATTACACGCACAGTGGTGAATGATTAGGTGCTCAGTGGGAAAAACGATGACTCAACAGCATGCAGACATTGATTGTTGATATTTTGGAATAAAAGGAATTTACATGAACCAATGGAGATGTAATGGTGCATTGCGGACAATCGCTTCATATAGTATAGTATAGTATAGTATAAAAAGACCATTATGACGTTCCGAGTAAAGAAGCTGAATGAAATTAACTCGAGCGTCAGCAGAATTTGGGTGTGGAATGTCTTTCACCCGAACCATCTGATACGTAACCAAGTGATGTTTCTGTTTGTCCCGTTGCTATCAGAACCCGACTCAATAATAGTTCCCGACCTAATCATGCATCCATTTGACCCGATAGAATTCGGAAATTTTATAATCACGGTTTTTAATTATGTTACTTTCTAAGTGTCAGTTTTGCAGAATTCTGTTAGATCTAAGCGGAACAATTTGTGGTTCTGTGGTTATGCCAGATAGGCAACACTCTCGGTCATCAATGTTTAGCCCCATAGATATTAAAATGTGAGTGACTGGCATCCATATTGCTAAGAACAGAATCAATTTTGATGAGAAAAAAGTTAAATTCTCCATTATTCAAAAGTGCATCTCTGTCGGTAGACTGTCGTGTGAATATACAATTAAAAGATGAATACGTAATTAAAACGCCCCATTGTGCTATGAGCTGGAGAAGTGGAGGTATGATAGTCAGCTAAATTGGCTCATCAGTTTCGGGAATTGATAGCTTAATCCTTAGGACTTGGATTACTGTATCAATCAATTTAGAAAATCGAGAACAACATTACTTTGTTATTAAACCGGTCGAAGTGTAGCGTACTTAGAGGACAATTGCGTATTTCATCAGTTTATTTAACACACTCAAATTTTGGAGTGATGTACTACTCATTTATGGGATCAGTTAGGTTATTTTTCGAAGGATGAGGACGGCGAGGGGACGGGCAGTTTTGACTTCGAAGAGAAGATCATCGCAAGTATATGATGTCAGAGAACCAACCACAAAGTCTAATAATGCTGTCATGGAGCAGGTGGACGTGCGGTATCTTACTTTTTCATCTACTTTCATATGACATTATTGTAAAGCTTGTCCTAATACACAAAATAGTTTACAACACAATACAAAACTCTGATCGTGACTACGCACGTGTTCTCCGACTGTTGCTGAAGCCAGGCGCGTACATCATTAGTTATCGTCAGCCGCGGTCCGTTAAATGTTGTAGCAATCTTTTTCACCGCCACCACGCATCACCATCATCCAGAATCACACATCCGAGGAACAGAATCTCTCCATCATTGTTTGAACTAGCAGGGTATGCCACCAATCACTACATCATTAAGATACCTGCAGGATGTAACTGTTGTATCCCGCTGTAACCAATAATTACGGAAGTAGTGAATTAAGTATTTACTCTAGCTCCAGTGTGTAAATGTAAACGTAGACGGTCAATAGGCCAGTGGGCAAGCAGTGCGTCAACACGCAGGCAGGCACAAACTGACGCAAGCGTTACCAAAATAAAGGCAGTCAACTAAACAATCAATGCGGACAGGTCAATACTGACCTCTGATTAGTTGAGGCAGAATGACCTTGTAACAGAGTAAGTCCGCGGGACGTCCGTGTGTGTGCGTGCATGTGATGGCAGGCCGCAGTAGTCAATCGTGTGATGTGCGGTAAGCGTTTCACTTGACATTAGGCCACAATGGCAACATCTGAGGGAATGGAAAGATTCTGTATGTTCAATGGCGGAAAACGCAGAATAGAGACAGAACAGAGCTCCATGTAGAGTAGATTTCCACGGGAGATGGGAGCTTGTTGAGCTGAACCGAGGCGCAAGCTGTGTTCATACATGGGTTGGCAGACCCTTGGAAGCTCTTCGTCCTTTCAAAAGTAAAGTACGTAGATAGATTGCTTCCAACCACACTGTGCTAAACACTAAAGAATAAAACACTGAAAAGGGTAAAACTTTGTTCGTACTATGTGTTGTCAAGAGTGACGGAAAGGTGTTCGTCAAGGGCTAGATGCAATGCCCCCGTTTGAAAATCCCGTATGACAACCGAAATCAACTGATTCCGATATGGATTGATCACACTTTCTCATCAGCGAATGAATGCGAACCATTCGGGTTTGAATACTAATGTGTTGATTCTGCTATGATTGAAAAATCGTGTGCATGTGTGTGTGTATGTGTGTGTGTGCGTATGATTTGTGTCTGAGTAGAAGTGAGCTCAGAAGGAGTTGGGCAGTGAAGAAAAAACTGAAACAATGTGAACGAACAATGGGATTGCGGACACTTGTGCCCGAGAACGAAGAGGATAGCGAGTAACCTATTGAAACGGAATCATATGGTGATTTGAGATCCAGATGTGGGGGAGGTGCATGGGCTGGAGCCCGTGGGGGGGGAGGCGAGGCGTGGAAACCGAGACACAGAAAACCCACAACAGTGAAAGAAGATCTTGCCTCAATAGGTGAAAAAAATGCAAGTGAAAACAATGATCATGATCAGGTTGAAATTTCTCATTCCGAAGCTGCTTCTCGAATCGACTAGGTACATGTTGTGATTTGCATTTTGAATGTTTTCTAATTAGACTAACGACAGACAAAATCCTCGACCCAAACGGTTCAGTTACCCATTGTACATCCGACTGATTACAAGGTATCTATTTCACACGTATTCGGCCGGTGGATAGTGTAGTTGCATTTTACCTGTTAAGTCTTCGGGATTCGATCCTCCGCTTGTCTGATGGGTTCATACTGTTGATGAGACCTCGGGTTGATCCAAACTGTGGCATGGTGCGTCCTAACGTTTACGCCTCACTGGGTGTGGTGAGTCAACTCTCCCAGATGACGCCAGCCAAGCACCTGCTCGTTAAAGTTTCTGGATAAAGAACTACAGGCAAATCATGCCAACCAATCAGAAATCGTGCGGTTTAGGCAGAAGCTGTATGATGTCAGGAATACAAGCACGCGATTGGTGGATAACTGTATAACCAATAAACATCTTTTGTGCATGTTATTTGATCTCAGTGATTTCTCTTAATAAGCGAACCGTTACTTCTGTTGTCTGTTTTCCTGCGTCGCGGTGACAGCGTACAAGTGCCAGTGCGATTCAGTGTTTCAGCGGCGTCAGTGATTCTTTACTCGTAATCTGTGCCTGAATACTACAGTAGCCCTGTAAAAGACCAAGATTTCCCGGTGATGGAATAAAATATTCAACTATTCTTATTTTAAAATGTATATTAGCTACCATTCTCGATAAAAGAATACAAGTCATACGGTGTACGATTCTAGTGTTATATAATTGGGTTCCCTTTATCCACAAAAAGAAGACAAATGATGCGCGATGTGTTGACAGTTCGTTTAATGTTCTCCAGTGCTGACTTAAAACAAACAGACACATATATAGCACATGGGGGTGTTCGTTAGGGTGAATGAACGTGTGTGAAAGCGTACAAAGATTACAAACTATTCAAGTAGAAGATCAAATCCAATGTAGATGGACTGATTGTATCAACAACGGCTGCGCACATGTGGTCGAGTGATGTAATTGCATGAGCAGCGTTTGTACGCATTTGTTCATCATAATTGATCAACGGAATTTCTCCATCAAGACATAAACCGAAAGGGAGATAACCGATCATATCAAAGTAAGATGATGGTTGTATTTGATCGCAGCAGGGAAGAGTTGCACAAAATCAATCTGGAGGATAGTCCGGGCTGATTAGCTTTTTATTCCTCACACTCTCGTATGGAAAATGATGGCTCAATTTAAAGTGCAGCTGAGATCACGTGACATAAAGCCGTTATGAAACGCCCAACAATGCAGAGCAGGTATTGATTTTACCGACAAATTAAATTCGTGCCGCCCGTCCATTTGGTATTGGATTTATCTCACTAATGTTTAACGATTAATTCAGCATGCGATGAAAGCTGATCTCTACTGAGCTAGTTTTCTGATGAATTTTGTTTTACCTGTGAAAAGAAGTAAATATTTATGCCGCTTGATGAATTGGAAGGGAAGTAAAGAAGTAAAGAAGTCTCCTGCACACACCAAAGTGAATATCGCAAAATGTTTTGCACAAATAAGGGAGGTTTCCGGTAATTGCTACTCTTAAAATGCATTCACGAAGGTTATATTTTTCACAGATAATGGTTGGTATATCTTTTCGCTTTAGGTCGGTAGTAAACACCGGATGGACGTAATTAAGTAATATTTTTTTACATTTATGCAGTCTCACGAGGGGTCAAGCTCAATGTAAAATTCGTTCAATTACCGCGCAGCAGCTGGGATTTTAATTTAATCCAAATCTTTTCCCTGTATCAGAAACAGGGATAGGTCAGCTGGCTCGACATTGGTCGTCAGTGGTTAGGGTGCGGGGTGTATAAGGGGAGAGTGGTGGTGGCCGCGTGGGAACGTCACCAAATTATCACCCCGGGGATGTGTTCGAATTCCATCACCACTGCCTGACTCTTCCCTATGTGTGTTGATTGGCCGCTTCCCCCTTACTGAGAATAGCACCTTTGTATGTTCAATAAAAGGAAGTAAAAATGAAAAGAAAAAAGAAGAAACTGATCAATTTTCTTTGGCAGTCAACTTGGTAGACTCCCTGCTAAAGCGACTACCTTCAGTGCTCAAAAATGAAGCAGGACAAATGGAACATGGACGAGATGAAACTATAACACCTATACGAAGTCTATGAGTCATTGTATTAGATAAATTCTAGTTAGGTTTTTGTGGTGATCCATGCCTACGTGATAACGCCTACCCTGGACCGGCGCGTTACAGTTTCTGGACACCTGCGATCAATCGAATTTGAAAGGTGACGTCAATGATGTGTGTACGCCTCGCGGCTTCTGGCTGCACGCCAATGGTGGATCGTACCAGCCAATCCGAGACAGAATCAGAATTATGTAAGCAATACTGCAATATGATCGGTAGAAGCCTAGATGATTCATTTTGCGAGTCCAGTGCGTACAACAACAACAACAACAACAACAACAACAACAACAACAACAACAACAACAACAACAACAATAACAATAACAATAACAACAACATCAACTACTACCACTACTACAATCCTCACCGCACCGTTCACTTGCGCCAGACAATTGACGGAGTATGATGCCAGTGAAAAGTTTAAAAGCGGTTTTGAATAAAATAACGTCTCTGTGGTTTTCACTAGAAGGTCTGTCGCCTTCCTTGTAAATCGGTATGATCACCGATTCGCACCATTCTGTTGGAATCTGTTCCGTTTCTCACATTGGACCCAGGAGTTTCGTCAACCCAAGGATTAACGCTGAACCTTCATCCTTAAAAACCGATGGGAACAGCCCATCTGGGCCATCAGAGGCCCTATGCATTTTGATATAACCCATTTCTCAGGAAATCTCCGTTTCAGATGGAGGACTGGCATCAACTGGGAGTTTATGCTCAGTCGAGGTATTTTGGGGTGATAAATAAGATGTCGATGGGGCCAGTTGAACTGAGTCTCGAAGTGTCCTGCCCATTGATCATGACAGCATTGCTGATGGTGACACAGTGTGCCGTCGGATTCCTTTTATTATCTCACTTACGCAAATATTCCTGCGGTTAGAAGCTTGTTGTTGCTAGTGAAACGCTGTGTAATATTCGATGGGGGTACAAAGAAAGAACTGGCCAGATGAGAAATAAGTGTTTAAGACTTTTGGGCACGACGTATTTCACGGCAGCCTACATCGATGAAGGGGATTTTCTTTTGGGAACCCTAACCGGAACCGTCGACTCAAAAGCCTGATCCACAAGGCAATGGGGTGTAAATCCAACGCGAGAGCGTGAACGAAACACCCGTGTGGGAGCTTCTAGAGACCTGTCACGCAAGGCCTTTGGGTTTTGGGTTCCGTGTGTTGTTCGCTGGTGCGGTGATTATCAGTCCGCTCTTCGGGATCAGCTCTTAGCCTCATGCACCCAATGAGACATGCGGAACGTGGACGGGACAGCACCTCATTGACTGTGGGCTGCTCAGCTTGGGCGGGTGGTAGCTGTTCAATGAAATGCGAAGACTTCTCCCACCGTCAAGAAGAAGCCACAGGTATCCCGTTCCTACGTCCATCTAGCGGGGTTTTATTGACCGGAAAAATTTCCTTCACCATGTTTATTTACTGAAGTGGCATCTCTAGCGGCGGGGNTAGATGAAGGAGACCAGGAGATACACAAGTAGCTGGCCTTGTGAGGCTGATCTTCGTCTGGCCTTTACCCGTTGAACATTCAGACATGATTGGATCTACGGCTGTGAGGAGCCATCCTATATAGGTCGCAGGGTTATAGAGGTAAGCAAGCCATCACACACCACGTCAAGGTGCATTCTCGTCACGATGGCTCACCACACCCCTCAAGAGCAATACAGTTTCGGACATTAGCAACCGTAGAGGCGATTAGAATCTGACTCATGAAGCCCAAGCTGTGCGCACAACGAAGACTGATCTAAGCTTTCAAACTTCCCTGGCTAAGGGAAGAGAAAATCGCTTGTTCACATGACCACAATGTAACAGCGAATTTCGGTTACATAATCCAAACAGTGTACCAATTCATAGAAATCTCTCGTGCTCATTACGACACAAATGACTCATTCACGTTTTTAATTGACCCTACTGAAATTATTTCATACATGAAAGGATTTATCGAAAACATATGTTCGCCCATATTGTGTATTCTTAATCAATTGGGCTGTTTCACGATTTAAATGAGAGATATAATGGGAAACAAATGTGTAGATTTATCTGGAAAATTCACTGGTGTAAAGCAAAGTTGAGCATTGTGAAAGTTCAATCTAAGTTTCGTTTTGTATTGATCGATTTCTCTGCATATCTGTAATTAAGGGGGAAATGTGATCCGATTGGCCAGTTGAGTAACAGTAGCAATATGACCAGGGACCACACGCGGGTACAAGCATACAGACACACACACACACACGTCGAAAGAGACAGTCACATTGCCGATCGTACGGGTTGACAATCTCTTAAAGTGAGTATAAAAGCCAATTTTCGGACATAATGGCAAATGGTTTGCTCTATCCAAGTAACTTTCCCTTTGGATCGATAAATCAAAAATGGATGAGGTTAAATCCAATGCACAATTATTTATTTGTTGAAAGAAGTTTGGCGAATGGTCAAATTGAGCTCGAGGTCTGCCCGAAAGTAAGTGTGACAGCAAAGGTTTTAGTGCAACCAGCTCGACTCAATACCATTTATTGTGTGCGCGTGTGTGTGTGTCTGTGTGTGAATTTGTATCTTGGGAATCAATCATCATGAAGTTCCCTTAAAAATAACAAACGCTCCGTGCAAGATCAGTAAACAAAACTTCAATGTTACAGCGACTAAGTTCGTTTCTTTTTGGTTACATGATTGCGAATAACCTTCACACAAAATCCTCAGATCTCTCTGTCAACCAATACACTCTTGGAAACACCATGGACTGGTTGGCAGACTGGGAACGCACAAGTCTTCCATGCGATGGGCTCGGAGTTCACTTTGCGAGCGGTAAGGTGGATATGGCACTACTAATGATGAACTCTAATAAGGGCGATACCTGAGTCTTTATAGTGCTGCTACGGGTGTTTGGTTCACTGGAAGAGCTGAGGATTGTGCGCGTGAAGCTGTAGTCCGAAGGATAGTCAGTTCAAATCAATCAATATCAATTATCCCACAGCGCTACTCACAAGTAGCTATGGGTAACGTGTGAATAGTAACCGAATTTATTGTATTATTCATTGTATTATTATTATTATTATTCATTGTATTATTCATCCACTGATATTTATTCCAATAGATCTCCGCTTTGAAACGATTATACAAGTGGATTAAATCGCCTAAACTGACTGTAAGTACGTTTTCATTGTCAAACAGTAATTCCTATGTTTTTTATTTCTAATTTACCGCCGTATACAATTTCTTTTCAAAGCCGAAGCTATAATTGAAGATAAGCGCAGCTGAGAATGTGTGTGTTCTGGCGGTAGTGAACTTTTAAGATACCACTACTGTCCAGGCGACACGACGACGGCACAGACTTGTTCATTCACCATTTCCGACGAGTTGCGGATTGACTGGTTAAAATAAAATAAAGATGAAGTTTGCCTATAAACAACTCTGACTGGAGTTGTAAACATTCAGGGATACGATTGAACATTATCAAAACACGTAGCAACTGATCACTGTCATACGAAACCGGGTAGGAGGACGGAAGAAGATGAATTCCGAATTAAAGTCAATCTATATGCGGATAACAGTACACAAACGAGACTAATGAAGCACTCCCCGGATTGGGCCATCTCGTGGTGGGATGGGATTTCCGGTTTGACAGATATCACGTGATATTTCTGAACGGATTAATATGATCATTTCCAAAGTGAATTCGTCGTGTAGGAAAACCTAGGGACGTGAACGGGACGATCTAAGAAGCTGACGGCTTCCTTATTCACAATCAACAGCGACACCTTGCACGCTGGGCGGAGTAGTTCAAAGCACAATTTAGCTGGCCTCCAGCGTCAAATCCTCACACAGCTATTCCGGCCCACGTCCCATGGTCTGTTTCAACAGAGCCATCTTCTGAGGCGGAAATCCGTAGGGAGATCCAAACCTTGGGACGTCAGAAGGCACCAGGCTCTTATGGTCTTCTCCTTGCTCTATTTGAAGACGGCGGAATAAAGCTTGTTAGAAAACTATCAGCTCTGTTCTCTAAAGTTTGGAACACTGAGCAGGTCCCCTCCTCGTGGGGGAAATCGATTGTCATTCCCATCTTCAAAAACGGCCCGCGTAGGGACTGCGTTAATCATAGGGGTATAAGCCTAATCCCGATAGCATCAAAGCTGTTTACGTCCGTCATTCCCCACCGATTGTACGCTACGCGTGAGGAGCAGGCTGGGTTTCGCGCCGGTTGTTGCTGGATCTATCAAATCTTCACTCTCCGACAACTGCTAGAGCACTATCATGCCTAACAAAGTCCAGAGATCATTGTATTCTTAGATATCCCAGCGGCATTTGGCTCTGTCGATAGGACCGTGTTATGGAACTGTTTGTTGAGCAATGGAGTACCTAAGAAGTATGTGTCGATCCTGAAAAGTCTTGTCCCCATACCTCAGATCCAGTTAGGGCCTGTGGCTAGATTTCGCCATCTCCAGTGGAGTTCGACAAAGCTGCCCTATATATCCATTCCTTTTCGACTTTGTCCTATAGAGGATGCTCTACAGAATGCTTTGTCCGGTCTAGAAAACGGTGGAGTTGAACTGCTCCCAGGGACCAGAGTCCCTGACTTAGAATATGCCGATGACATCGCCTTTCTGGGTGACAATACACAGGCAATCCAACCGCTAGGCGATAGAGGTATCCATGTATGGTATGTGCTTTGCACCCTCTAAGTGCAAAGTGCTTATTCAAGACTGGCAGAAGCCTGTACATGCACTCAGCCGCTATGATGATCAGCTGAAACACAAAAATCTTTTATTATCTCAACTATCTACCATTTTTCCCAGTTTAACTGTTTCCCCCTCTTTTTACTTTGTTCTGTATTCCAATTTACCTGCCCCTTATTATTACTATTTTTTTGTTGTTAGTTTATGAAATGATTTGGAATTTCATCGAATAGTTTTCAGTATGTAATGTGACGGAGCCGAACTGGAGTTGCACAAAAGCTCAAACAGTTATTTTGTTCACTGCCTTCCTATAGTTATCTGGTCACAGTGCATACCACGGAACATGTCACTCTGGGTTTCATCTCCCTCACACACCCATTCAGTCACCCCAACCCCAGGAACGGAAATTAAAGCGGTCTGAATAAGACCTGGATTACTGAAATTACTTGTTGCTGCTGAGTTTATGGGTTGAGTCAAACCGCTGTTCACCGTTTCTACCGAATCATCATTGCAAGCATTTGTTCCTTATGCAAATGAAATGTATTACATTACATGTGTGCTAAGTGTTACAGTACAAATTCGAAAGGTATAAGCCCCACACAGTACACTGTACAATATGTTTGCATCTCAGACAGTTCCATGCAACGATCATCGCTGATCATTGTCGCATTTCAACGCAAGCGCGGTACGCAGAGATAGGGAACCTGGTTTTCCATAGTTCGACAAGACACGAGTAGTT
>UZAN01041296.1:47258-60691 GCA_900618425.1 Echinostoma caproni | reverse complement strand
GAGAATATGAGTACCAGAACTAGTAAAAAGTTTGTTAGCAGCATGCACATGCGTGCATCGTCGTCTATGGGACAAAAAAGAACGGAATATACTCAACTGAGACGCAAGCAATCATCATAGCTGGTATACTAACTCTGTTTTCAGTGTCTATCGTGGTGTTCTCTACAACGTGGGCATTCACTAGATATCAAAAAAGACCATGTGGCAATACTACACGATTTATGTCCGGGACGATTTCGCTGCATCTCGACATGGTGCATACTGCAGAAAACACAATATTTACATGGGAACTTAGCACGGTAACAAAAAAAAGTAAAATAGAATGAAACAAACAAACAAAACGGGGTGGAGGGTGAGGATAAACTAACATTATGTTCTTTTTGTTGACACAAGGGAGGGGGTTTCAATCGGTTCTGCAAACGGTAGCAATCTTGCGATTCGTGATTTGTAGATAATGCGAAACATCGTGCTTCGATCGATCTGGTGTTGCGTCAGCAGAAGATATCGAGCTATGGCTGATGACGGAGTATTGTAGTTTCAACCGTTACTGTCGGGCCAAATTAACTGGCTGACTATCACTGAAGACAATACCTGAACAAACATGAATTGGCAATTTAGTTCAGCCATGGCATGAGCTGGTTGGCGCAGTAGTAACGCACACGCCTTCCATGCAATGGGCTTGAAGTTCAAATCCCGGACAGGACAGTGGATATGCACTACTGATGAGCTCTAATAAGAGCGAAACTCGAGTCTATTGCTTCCGAGTGTATGGTTCAATCGATGAACTGAGGATTGTGCGTGAAGGTGAAGTTCGAAGGATAGTCAGCTCAAATTATTAAAAAAATAAACAGCTTACGTCATCACCTTTGGATTGGAGGCACAACAGGACTCGTAATTTTGGTGACGCGATCATTTTTTCACAATTATTGTTTTGCTATGTTTACGGACGAACGCTTCGGGATAAGCGTTTTCTGCTAACATCTCCCGAAGGTTTTGTAGTTCTTCTTCCATTTTATTTTCCAAGCAGATCCGCTTTGTTCTGTCTTATAGCGTTCGAACAAAAGCACGTTTTTAACTCCAGGGGCATAAAACTGTCGAAGTGTAAATATTAGCCTGTTTAGGTCTCCTTTCGGTAAATGGATCGGGCGATCGTTCCATCTTCTCTTCGCCTTATGCTGATGTTAAGGAGGCCTCCGATTATTGACCTTAAATTGAGTCAATAGCTATCATTATGTAAGAATTTTTCAACTAAATGATACGTAAGAGCATCACTAGGAATGTCCGAAAACAATTGATCGCTCGCCACCTGAATGAACTGAAACTGATTGTTGGGAGATGTATGCTTTGATCGTAGCAGTTGGTGAGAGTCAAGCACCTAGTTGGATTATTCATCTGAACAGTTCGTCAGATTTGCGAAACGTGCTACTAAAAACCAACAGTTCATATGCGCCCCATTCTCAAAAGAAATACGGATCACGCGTCTCAGCAATATGCCATAAACGTGGTCGAGGAGACAAAGAATTTCATTTCGCCTGTTCGCCAAACTTGGCTATTTGTTTGCAAACATTTGATCACCAGCCGAGCTGACATCATCAGTATTTCTGAAGTGACCAAACAAAGCAACCAAATAATAGTGAATGGGTTTAGCGATATTTCTGTTGACTACGGGTGAAACGTAGCTACGCAAGAAGAAAGACAGTAGTCGTTTCTTCATTCACCCATTATCCATGAAATGACCCACTGAATAGTTTGCAATTTTGCATCAAAACTCAAAGATTGTCCAGCACACTTACCCGCATCGGATGATTGTGCCGGTCCCCGACCATTAGCACCACCACCACCACCCTGTTCCACTAGCGCGTCAAAATAGATTGGACGAAACACAGCCAAGAATGGATCGACCTCGTGACGTAACAATCGCATGACTGCTTCCGCACAGCGTCGAAATATCCCCTCGTAACCGGTCGGACCGAGAGCGCGAACCATGTTTCGGGTCAGTCGGAACGGGACACGTTCGGGCCAGGGCAAATTTAATCCGTTATTGAACACACAGGAGAAATCCACATGGACCACACCGCCAGTGGTCGAATCGAATAGAATATTCTCTGTGTGTCGATCCCCGAGGCCGAGCACGTAGCCAACCATGCTCATCACCGCGCAGGTACGTGCGTAGCACTCTCGTGCTGAGTACCTGGGAAGAATGGGAATGAATGAAACACGAATCATGCCAGGAGTACATCTGATTGCGAAAACTGCGTACGCGACTAGGATATGTCGATTGTAGCATATATTACATGGCAAACACACACCGTAGAGAAGATAGGACCACATAACTTGAAAACTTATTGAATAAAAGCATAAACGAGAAGGCACACTTGAGCAGTATCAGGTCCTGAGTCAAGTGTTTAAAAGCATGAAGACTGTGGGAAACGGGGTGGACCAGGAGTGCAAGGGTGTTTCATACATAATTGACTCAGTTTCAGTTTTTACGACCATTAAACATGCACTTTCGTGAGCCAGTTTTGTTTACTGTCTTTTGGTCACCAACTTGGATAAAACAATGGAATGAAGATTGGAATTTTTAGAGTAAATTCAATCGGGAGATAGAGAATTGATATGGACTGATGTTTCAAGAATAATGAGTTGATACATGGGCGCCAGTGTTTGCGACACGTATCCATATCACTCAGCGTCTCTAACCATCGGTGGCCATCATCTCGGGGTCCCCAGCCCGGGAGACTAATGGGACCTACGTGACCCAGTCTCCTGGTCAGGGTTTTCATACCCTCATGCGGGGTCTTTATTTGACCGCCCTTGAGCTTTTTCCGACCGCTCACTGCCTCGGCAAACATCGCTCGCCATGGCAGCCTACCTGATAACAAGCGTAACACATGTCCCAACCAATGTAGTCTATGAAGGTCGAATACTTGCTCCGGTAGACTATCGCGATTACTGCGACTAACAATAAGGAGTGTAACAAGTGGGGTCCAGCCGTCGACAGGAATGAGGATTTTCCGTCTGCTTGCAATTGTGACAATGAAATGGCAGCAAGTTGGAACAAACGATTCCAGTTCCGTGGAACATGTAGTAATTATCAAGAGAAATGGGAAATTAAGTAGTTAATGCGTTCACAAACGCCAACAGTAATAATAATAATGATAAAATAGTAAAAATCAGATGAGAGATGATTCGCTTCGGAAGGTGACTCACCAAGCGCTGGGATTGGGGAACATGTTCAAAAACCAACGGTGAAAAACCAAGGGAAACATGGGTAGCCATTTGTTCAGATATTTGTCCCGTTTGACCCTATGCAAATGCAAAGGTGAGTTTGAAATGAATTATAGTCCTAACGGAAGAAGTAGGACACAATTAAACGGATGATGAGACATTTGAAAACAAGGCGGCAGGTGCAGCGACTGGACAAAACAGCATACAGTCTACACGACTTAAGGTCAACCGATTTGCAGTTACCGTTGAACAGTGGTTCAACTCACTTTCTACATTAATCTTTTACATTTCCTCATTCCTGATTAATAATAATAATAATGAAGACGATTATAACAATCCTTTATCTTTCATTTTGAGTAATATGTAACAGATGTATTGTGATCAAGGGAAGACCGTCAATCACATCCAATAGGTTCGTACCACTTATCTACAACTGAACTGCCTAGCCTGCCTAGTGCTTTGGTAAATTTTCATTATGCAAGCCTAGTTGAGATACAGAGCACTGAACGCGATTTGACCAGTGGAGATTCAACACTCGGACACAACATCGCCATGACAACAATGAGAACAGAAAGTGTTGGAGAAAAGCAAGGTATGACCCACGATACACAATTATCTCGCACAGACATACGGGAGTGGATCCTCGAGCAACGGTGCTACCCGACTCATATTGGCCCAATTAATCGGTCGACCGGCCTCGTTGTACAGACGAGTGATGATCGTGCGGAACGGTTCGGTGTTGCTGACCCACTCGATCAGGCCACCTTTCTCACTGAGTGGGATTACAGCCTGCGGAGGTGAAAGTAATGCGTGGAATCAGTCAGTTGTACAAATGTCAGATAGAACGGATGAACAGTCAATCGAATGAGGCGTAGAAGAATAGATAAATCACAAAACCTAACGAGTTCCAGTGGCCATAAAGTCGATGGACATTTGTTGCAAACGATTTCCGAGAAAGAAAAAACAGGTGTAGAGTGTTTTCAAGGCTTTTCAACGGTACGGCATGGAGAATAAATTACCAGTAGCAGCCCCAATCCATTGACACAACTGGGGACCGAACACGGGATCTCACAGATAGAACACAAGCCTACTAACCACTCGGACACCGGGCAGCTGACCGGACCGNACGACATAACAAAACCCATCGATGCGAGCTTGTTGCGAATATCGACCCTAGCTGATTTCAGCAATAACCGCAAGGGTTATTACTCGGTTGGAAACTTTCACAACCTGAATATTTCTTGTTGCTATATCGTGTATACTCGAAATGAGAGACAATCTTATCAGCTGTCCGGTGGCCGAGTGGGTAATATGCTTGCGTTCTATATGTGAGGTCCCGGGTTCGCTCCCCAGTGGGGTCGATGAACTCGCGCACTGCTGATAAGAGCCAACCAGGTCGGAACAGCTGTCCAGTGCTCCCCAGCTTTTAGGCATAGGCCACATTTACACGAGGAATTCATCGTATAAATTACCAATACTTCAATTACTATCACATATATAAACTACCTTTACAGATACGGCATCACAATAAACATGGGTTCAATGAGGAATACAGAAGTAGAACGGGGAAAAACGATCAATTTTGCCTGTTTACTGCACATCATTTCGACTTATTTTTACTTAATCGTACACAATATAAAAATGGTTTTGATGTCAAATTTAAAAGAGATCTATTTTCGAAAGGGTGATGAACCCATACTTCCGGCCAAATTCTATAAAAGAAACTTTAGAGGCTGGATTACTAACCGACTCGGTTAAAACTCTGATGACTCATTCAGGATAACAGATGCTGAAAAAAGGACAAACGCTGAATTTAAAAAAAATGATCTTTAGCTGTAATATTTTCTGACAAAATGGAAGACAAAAAATGTGAAAATCTGAAGAAAAACAAAATTATGAAAAAGTCATACATGATAATAGTGGTTTTATTCTAGTTAACTACAAATAATGGTTATATATATATTTAACACGTAGTCAATTACATAGAATTGGCAGATATGCCACAACAAATAACAGTTCGTCATACAGTTAAGTTTTCTATGAACACCAATAAGGATGCTTAACGAAAACAGAAACATGTACAAATATTGTCAGTCAATTAACAACGTCCACGAGTAGTGGTCACATTATCATACTATGAAGTGAAACCAGTTGAACATATCTTGTCTCCACCTGACCGCTAGCAGATAGATGAACACAATACACAAAATGAAATATTCCCTCAGCAGGGCCACTTTAAATAGTCCAACTCATTCACCTGATCAGTGGTTTGTCTGCAGTCGGAAACAGTTCAATCGATCACTAAGAATTATTCAACAAATTAAGGGCGTGGAAAGTCTGCCGAAAATAGCTTTGTTTCGACGGAAACCGTTCAGAAAATTTCGAATTTGTTTCAGTTCTAGCATAGAATGTACAAAGAGGATCAGACCATGCAGGCTATTACACAGAACAAGACGGTTGTGTATTCTATGTGCAGCGAAGACACTCACATAGGTGCGAATTTGTAAAGCTCGTCGACGGGTTTCCGGATTTTTGGCCAGAAACTTGTTGATCATTCCGTTCAGTTCCATCAGACGTGAGTCTTTACGCAAATCATCCTGCATTAGAAAAAGCGAAAGGAGAAGAAGCCATTACATACATAAATATGTACGCATATTATATATATATATATATATATGGTGCACGAAGAAATTGTAGGAAAACTGTATAGGCGTAAGTGGGAAATTTTATTGACCGAGTTTTTACATTTGGCATCGGTGTCCACTTCCCCACTACCGACACTTGTATCCAAGCCAACAAACGCTATATCAAGAGTGTACGACCAGGCAACCGATCAAAAAGCTTGTGGGTGCAATTAAGAACGAGGAACCAGATAGGAAATTCTATCTTGACTACGATGTTTGATGAAATAATAACAAGAGAACGGACCCCGGTTGCCTCTACCTTAACAAACTCCGTTGCTGACTGGATGATATAGGAACAAAGTGATTTTGCAAACTAAAAAAGTGCCGGACAGGACATTACCTGAGATGCCGATGCCTAGGTCATTATACTCCTGTTGAGAGTAAGTGAGAAACAATGGTCATCGGGTATCACAACGATGGTTCGAATCAACAGATTTTCGAAGTTAGTATGTGTCACTGGTTTATTCTGCAGCCCAGGAAACCGAGGTATTAACCCGGGCACCCAGATACAACTCACAAATCGCGTGTTAAAATACAACAGACTTTGTATCCACGAGCCTATTTAATACGTGCATTCAAATTAAGGATGACCCGGTTATCTGAATTGCTATACGTGAGAGGCTCATCAACGCATGCGGGTGAAAGCCCCTCACAGTGTTAACCACAGGTACATGTATTAGTGAAATCCATGCATCAACAATTTTCTTGTGGTATATACAGCCAAATGAGACCAGTAAGTGCTTATTTTCGCAGTGAAAAGCTACTTAGTTACGTCTCCGAATTTCACGCTTAACCCACATTAATATCTTGTGGCGATGGTTTCCAAGAAGTTGGAAAAAAGCTTAGGCAATGCATTCCCTAAACTGGTACGCAAAAAGTTTCAAAAAAAGTGCGATGGATGTGCTCCATCGGACAAAGATTTTCATCTCTTTTTGGATTAAATTCTGTCGCATAGCCTGGTGCGGCACCCTGACAAGCAATGTTGAGATTAGACGCAGAGTTTCAGCTGATCGCGAACGTCCATTTGAACAAATGGTCGACCTCCATTGACTACGTTGGTTGGGATATGAGATGCGCATGTCATTAAACAGATTACCACGGAGCGAGTTGCTTGCTGAGGTAGGCAACGGATGAAATAAAGTTGAGGACGGTAAAACTAAGACCTAGCATAAAGGTATGAAAACCCTAACTAGGAGACTTGTCCACATAGGCCTTGTTAGGCTTCTTGGATGGGGACCCCGAGATGATAGCACCCAGTGATTAGAGATACTGAAAGATATGGTTGAGCGTCGCAAACAGCGGCGCTCATGTACCTACTCGCTATCCCTGAAACCTTAGTTCATGTAAATCATCTATCTTACCTTTTACTCTGCTCACAACATTCCAGTCTACCTTCTGTTTTCTTATCCTATCCTAAAGACAACAAAACAAAATCGCAGCACAAAGGAATTCATGAATATTGGTTGTAAAAGCTGAACTGAATAGCTTATCCATTGACAGAGGCGAATAGTAGATATGTGAAAGATAATCATGGTCTTTCAAAACAACGCAGAATTACGAGTCACAAACAGGACGAAACAGTTGTCTAGTGCTGTTTGTCGGTTATCACAAACATTTCCACTACAGATATAAGCATGATCTTTCCAAACAACCCAGAATTACCATACTGAATCAGTGTAAAACAATATCTCCCGGGAGTTCGTTATCGTCTGCAAACAATAAGTGGTTTTACTCAAGGTGACGCGGGAAAGAGGCTATGATCTTGGGTTTAATTCGATACCGACGAAAAAGGATAGGTCGAAAAGTAGGAATTTCCGGTGAAAACGTGCTGGAAACTTGGAAGAAAAGGTGGGGAGGGGTGACTGGAGACAGAATAGCACCAAATAAGACGACCACCAACGACGAAGGTAAAAAAAACTGTTACGAGCCAATATCTTTGGACAGCGAACCTCACGTACCACCACCAAATTCACAATATACACAATGTAAGAATCTATAGGGGTATAGGGGTTGAGGAATAAATCTGTTTTACCAATAGCAGATATAGAAAAGGCAAATTGGTTGTGAGTTGGTTACGGTGTCATACGGGAAACGATTTATGTGTATGATGTGACGCAGCCGAAAGGTGAAACCGGCAATCAAAAGGGGCATAGAAGACTTTTTTCTTTACTATACACCACTGTGTGATGAACAACATGCTGGGTGAACCCCATAATGACGACAACCTGTTGCTCAGTGACGGAAACCGGTAACCTACGCCCTGGGACTTGGAGTGGCGAACCAAATGGTAAGGTCTGGTATTGAACCGGGAGACAGCAAAGCTGCCCACCACCTATGATTGAATTTGCCCATGAGAAGAGTGATGGACTATTCTTTTTGACGACTAGTTTATTTTGAAAACAAAATCTCTTCCCTGACAATCCTGGAGCCTGTCGTAGCAGGGTTATTTGTAGAAATGAACACCAGTAGTTTATAGAAGCCACCGGTCACAATTCAAGTGCTGATTTCGAATGAAATACGATCTACGAAAAAGTCACCCATCCGTGTTACTATCGACAAACAAATAATCTGTGCCCCAATTAGGCACGTGTTCGCACACAATCTGAAATCGGAGTGATTCAGACGGGATTTATCGTCCAAGGTGATGCACTCTGTCACACTTCGCGTAAGGCAAGCTCAGCCGGATAAGTAATGTGAAAAACAAAATTTTACACAGATTTGAAGTCTATGCTTCGGTAACTGGGGTCGCCCACTGAAGCAAGCGATCGACCTCCATAGATTATGCTGGTTGGGGTGTGTTACGCATGCCACCAAATGGACTGCCATAGCGCGAGATATTTGCGGAGGCAGACATTGGATGGAAAAAGGACAAGGGCAGTCGAACTGAGACCTGACATGAGTGTATGAAAACACTAAACAGGGGATTCGGTCATATAAGTCCCGTTAGTCTCCGTGGAGATGGGCACCTCGGGATGATCGTACCCGTTGGTTGAGACACTAAGAGATATGGCTGAGTGTGGTAAACAGTGGTGTTCGTGCACCTTCTCAATTTCTTTGCAACAGTAGTTCACTGAAATTCTCCATTTACCCTTCGATTCTACTTTCAATCTGCCTGTCTTTCTCATACTGTTTCATCTAAACGGGCAGCCAAAAGACAGTAAACAAAGCCGGCGCACGAAAATGCATGGTCAATGGTTGTTCAAATTGAAAGCTGAAGCTGCTTACGCTCATACGACTACTGTGGGAAAGTGTTTGTGAGCACAAAGAATAACATTCACGGCGACATGGAGAGAGACAGAGAGAGGTGTACGGCAGAGCATGGACGATGCATTAGAAGAGCATAGCAGTATTCTTATGAACACAACGCTCAAAAGAATCGTACCTACGATCAGAAACAAAAAAATCACAAAGATCACTGATTTTGTTATATTCACACGGTATTGTCCAAATTTCACTAAGAAAAATCATTAATGGTGTGGCATTTTGTGAACTAGATTGTTTTCGATTAGTCTGTTATAAACGGAGATGAGGAGAGACTGATCGAATGTGTTCCAGTGGATGGAACAGCAATCGAAAACTGTAGACCAGCATCAGGACAAGGAATACAGTAAAGTAAAAGATACTGGTGCTCCCGTTTTACGATTCTTCCCAATTTGCTCATCTACGTTTTCCTCATCTGCACCTAAAGCCTTTATTCCCACTGCCATTGTTCTCGAGTTGGCACTAAGCTTGTTCGAAAGCCGGGGATAAATGTATTGAATGTTTATCGTGATTAGTCGAAAAAGGGTGCTAGAAAAACGAGTCTGCGCTGTGTGTCGAGAAGAACTGCTACGGCAGAAAACTGAGTGTAGTACACGTTTTCGGAAAACCCTGTAGAAACAAAAACTGACTACTGTGTAACGTTTTACGGTAATTAACGACGCAATAATCGTTTAAGAAAGAAAAATATGTTAAAAAGGTAAAAACCCCACTTCCCCTCCCTAATGTCACTTTGAGACTAGTTATAGCTCACGAAAAAAAGGAGAAAAATACACGGGGTCTGAAGAAACGCACTAAACCAGAGAGCACGTGCGTATTCGAAGAGAAATGAGGAGTGAACGTAAATGACGCGTCGATCGCACACAACTCACATTAGGCTTGGCCACAATAATATAGCGTCTTCCATCCGAGCCGAGCCAAGTCATCTTTTTCGGTCGCGTTTGTGATCCCAGAATATCCACATTGTCCTCCATCCGGGTCAGATAGACCGAATGATCTGAACCGGCACCGAATGGCCAATGACGTTGCATATCTTCGCAACGGGAACGTGCCGCAGGCAGTGTGGGTACGAGTTGACGATGAATCGGTATCAGGATACGGGAATAGTTACTGAAATGGAACAAAAACACAACTACACAGTGTGGGAAGTAGATAGAGGGAACATAAAGCGATCGATGCGGGAAAACCATGAATGCTTGCTTTCCTGGATAATGATTACCTAGCGACTGACATCGGTTGTTTAAATAACGAAGTGAGAAAAACGTGAGCCGGTTGGATCAAATCACTTTTAGTGATCGTAATTGTTGAACGTCATCAACTCTAATTCCCGTATTGAGAATAAATCAACCAGAAAACACAGACGAAATAAAAAAGCTGCATTCGGAAGGATAATCTGGAATACAGACGACGACGTCTTGGTCCTCCTTGAAGGAGATCTTCAACAACACGTAAATATTCAACAGCGTAATAATTGTTTTTTTATTACACATTTGCGTGACAAACGGCAGACGGACCTCATAACCACGAAGACCTGCTGTTCAATCATGGAAGCCAGAAACCTAAGCCCCAGGACTTGGAGTGGCGAACCGCATAAGAACAAGCTGGGTCTGGCGTGAAACTGTCTGTCGCGACGGCGCCGCAAATGTCTCAACTTGGCAAATGCCAACCGAACTTTCTGTAGGCGTGCCGACACTTCATCCGTGGTGCTTCCACCAGGTGTAAAAATCATGCCGACATAGCTACACTAACACTCAATCTATCCAGAAGAGCGTGCAAATTATCCGGATCTTCAATTAACAGTACAATGTCGTCTGCATACTCCAGATCACAGTCTGTCACCTGGTAGCAAAGCGATGTTATTATTCTCATAAGAGGTCAGAGTTATTTGCATAATCAAATCAATAGCGAAATTAAATGAAAAACGAGGGAGGAGAACCTTGACGAACGCCACTTTTTCTATTGAACTAGGGTGCAAGAGGGCCGTGAGTTCAAACTTGGATTCACTAATTAGTAGAAAGGGACGTTAGTATTGAAATAAACTTCTCAAACACAACCTTCAGGGAAAGACAGCGCCAGAGCCAAGAGCGGTTGACTGAGTCTCATCGTGATGGGCTCAACGATATACGACTGTACATGTCAGATAAACAGGTTCGATAACTGGACCCATAATCAGCCAGTGCGTCGGACAGAGCGCCGTTGTCAAACACCAGTCACTTTCACAACATACCAAGTAAAGCGAGTTCTTGACTTATAATATGGCATTGCTAGATGACCATACACAAACAACCCAACATGCTTTCAACCGCTTGGAGATCGAGGTATCCAAGTTAGGTAGGGACATTGCAGCGTCCAAATGCAAAGAGCCTATACAAGACTAGCAGGAGCTTGTGTCTGTACTCACCATTTGCGGTTGAGTGCTTTAAGTCCCTCAGGAGCTTGATCGCAGCTGGAGGTGGTATTCGGGAGATCATATCACAAAAAGTAACAACTAGAGTGGCTTTCGCAAACCCATGGCGCTATCATGAAATCTTACCGTCCCTTAAGGAAAGGGTGCACACTGCTGCGGTGCTTCACACTGATGTCCCATCAGCCGTTATATAACCTTGTAGACTTCACGAACAGCGATTGTAGAGACAGAAACAAAAATATACATATATATGTACACATGTCAACGCTACCAGATTTAAAAGAAACACCAAATCGACAACCTGTGCTTCACTTGAATATAGTCGCACAAAGAGAAGAGCACCAGAGTGGCAGTGTACTGTTGCATTTTAGAGCACTTTACATCATAGAAATACAACTGGGTGTGTGTATGCAGGTGTGGGGTGGGGTAAGCAATGTATCGAACTGACCTGTTCTCAATCAATCGGGTCAGTGGACGAAGGGTTTGTCGNGAAGTTACGCAACTCACGACGATCGGTGGTCATAAACAGATTGCAAATTGTTCGCAGATGATTGCACAGAGTCAAAGCATCCTTTGGGATGGTGCGAGTAAACGGGAAAGCATGTGTGAGATGGAAGGCAGGAAAACAAGTGAATTTACAAGGCAGAGACTATTAGGTTGATAAAGACCGTTTTTCCTACGAAAGCGACTATTTCCCCTTTATTTTACTAACTATTTTTATAAACTTTAAATTTCCGGATTTTGGAGCCGAAAGAGACTCATACAGCACTACCGGCTTTATTCAATCTTCATTGTTCTACTTTTCTATGACTCTAATTTTGACCTAATTTACAAGCTCATTACTGGCCGGTCCTCAAACTGTATATAAACAGGTGAGTTGTCCACAGTCATCGTCCTTTTGATCGGGCCAAATATACAACCTCGTCTGAAGGTATGTCTTCAGTGTTCTCTCTGGTTGTACTACTTTCGTGGGGCGTTTTCCTTCCGGTTCTATTGAGATTTGCCGCAGTCAAGCGCACTCGTGTACTGGTTGTTCATTTATCCGATGGATCGTACGGTTCTGCTCGTGGTCATTGCTGCCGCACGTATCGTTGGGTCACGGTTCCAACGTTACAACACAGGCAGGACAGAATTGTGAGAAAAAACGTGAATGGCATGAACCCCACAAGGGTAGTAGTGGTATAATCAATTGAGTTTCCTGCCATGAAAACGGCAACTGCGCTAAATTGGTTTAGCATCTGGGTTCAATCATTCACTGGTCACGAGTGTCTGACGGCCAGCAACTCAAAGCTACATTCGACAGATCAGAGCAAGTAATCGACTCAGAGTGACACACTTACTGGTATGTTAAACACCTATCACTGTGTCACATCTGTGCAAAATCAAAAAGAAAGCATCCTCCAGTGCCATTTTTGGAGTGCTGCTTCATAGCTTGATGTAAATCAAGCAAGTAAGGCAGAACCATGCTAAAGAGATGCGCATATTTTATTGTGTAATGAACTCTTTTGAATTTCCAAAAATTCTCATACGTTCCGACTCAGCAAACAACAAAATGCGAGCACTTGAATAGTCTTTAAGAAGAATCAGAAATTATGCCCTTACCGGATAACAGATTAAGCATTTTCTGACAGAGCGCAGAACATCACAAAACGGCTCTCTATCTGGATTAGGGTTAACCAACAACGGAAACGAATCATCCTCTGGCTGTTCATACCGTATGCATTTTCGAGATAAAATAATTACAAAAGTTTCCATTGACCCGAGGCAAACGAATCTCTCTCTCTCACTCGCGCTGTGTGACACTCAAGTGAAACGAGGTGAGGTAGGGGAGAGGCGGGGACAAATAAGGATGAAGA
>UZAN01041296.1:25719-46523 GCA_900618425.1 Echinostoma caproni | reverse complement strand
TTCTTACTACCCTCGGAAGACCACGGAATGCCTCAAGATTATGACTAGCAGAGCTGATTGCTATCGAACTAGCCTCCAGGTGAATAGATAAGCATCGGCCCGTAAATAAATGATCTTACACGATCTGCGGTAGTGTTCGTAAATGTGTTAGGTCTTTCCCAGGCTAGCAAGCGCATAAAAAATTCCACGAGGCTGACGATGGCATCGTGTAATTTTCAGTATAGACCACCACTATATAAGGTCAATGCCCTGATTATTTACCTACCGGAAGGAGATAAAGTTGCTAACACCGGTACCCCACTGACTGGTTACTGGCTGGGGATGCTGAAAATCCGAGCGGCCCAATGGACTGAACCGCATACACAATTCATGCGTTACTTCATGCATCCTATGTCGGCCCCGGAAGGCGATCGATCGCGCGATGACCCCCTCCACCTGGGGCGCCCGATCAGCGAGCGGTGAACCTTCGAAATAGGACCGGAATGCACATTGCAAATTGGAGCTCTGCTAGATAATGGAAACCAGTTCTCGCTTCAGGACTACCGCGTGCTTAGCCGAAGTGAGCAAACCAAACGCATGTAGACATGCCGCAGTGGATATATATATACTACAACGATTCAAAAAAATGAATCCAGTCATCCTGGAGTAGCGCGATCGCTGTGAACAGTGCAACAACAACAAAGGTATGATCCAATGGAATCCAGTATCGTTCGGAAGTTCTTTAGAATGTTCCAGAGGTATTCCTCTAAATCCAACTGTCATATCCATATATACCTCACATCTGACAGCTGATAACGTTGTTGAAAACGAGTTTTATGATCCACAATACCCCTAGACGAGGTATACAACAAATCATGGACAAGTAAAACGTACCCACTGGACCACAAGATAAGTGTACTCGTCAGGCGCAACGAAGGTTCCCAATCGGCAGCTGGCGTAACAACAGAGAATGCTTGGTCTCGCCTGCGTATCTGCACCGATTGGAGGTTACTAATACCAGGTTTCACGATTTAGGGTTCATCGCTAAAAGACGCGCGCGCACACGCACCTCATGCTTTTAGATCCACCACAGACAAGAAGGATCCTGTAAGACTATCATTGGCAGTCTGGTCTCAACCAGTGATGGTGGATCGGCAATAGACGAGCCACAAACATCATACCTAAACAATGGTTGCTATCATCGTTACATATAGGTTGGCGCTGCCGCTTAGATGGTCAGGCAAAGGCCATAAAACATATATGTACTAACGTAATGGAACAAGAAGTAGGCAAGGAATTGCACGAACCTATCCAAAAAATAACGGGTATAAACAGCAGTGATCCCAGACATTCAAGAAGCATCACGCCGGAGCAAGTCGTATAAAAAGAGCTAATCAAGTATACCTACTACCGAAAGTATTACAGAATACGAAGGGTGAATTCGTGAAAGTCGGTTGAACCATTCCGATGATCAATGATGATATACGATGAAAAGGTCCACGTATTCACGCAGCATATGCTATTATCTGGAATAACGGAAACTTGAATAAATACAGAATGTTTTCAATCACTGGGGGAACAGAAATTCAGCCTTATTTTTTTGTAAAACCGCATAAGGGTCATTTGAAGGTCAGATAGGTGCATCATTATTCAGTCGGACAGCGCACTTCCTTCACATTTAATTCAGTTACTTGTGAGTAGTGGTGCGGGATAATGCATATTGATTGATTTGAGCTAGTTGGCACAGTGATAACACACGCCTTCCATGTGATGGGTCCCGAGTTTATATCCCAGACAGGACGGTGGATATGTATCACGGACCAGCTCTAATAAGAGTGAAATTCGAATTCTGAGTGTATGGTTGAATCGATGAACTGAGGATTGTGCGTGAAGATGAAATTCGAAGAATAGTCAGTCGAATCAATCGATATCAATTATCCCACACCACTACTCACAAGTAACTGTAATCAACACTTTTCACTTGGGTCTAGTTCAACACTTAAGGTTTCGATGTGGGTTCCACGAGCCAAAATAGAAGGCTTTGAGATCACGTTTGTCTCTACAACAGTACATTGAGGTGTGTGCTAAAATTAGAGATGAAGGAAGTAATACTTCAGTCTATAGGTGCATGTCATCTAAAAACGATGCTCAAATAACAACACAGCCGGGAGAACTCACTTGACTGTATTGAAAATCTGTTGACAGCGATCTCGACGTTGACGAACAGCTGACTGGAAAACAAGAAATCATGATCCGGAAAATGTACCAAACATCCGTGTCAATGATTTCGTCCTTAACTAAAATGACAGTTGTGTAGCGTTATTTACACTCGGATTACTAGATGACGCTTAGCATCCAGACTAGAGCTAGTGCATTAGACTTATTGAACATTGTTACCTTAATATTTGAAATTCCTGGAGCATGTATGAACTCAACCGAGTTCTTGACGAGAAGCTCCACTATGAGAAGTAAAACTGACAAAAGAAGTGCATGAGAACTACGAAACAATAGGCCAGAAGAATTAGGACGATCACAGGGAAAGGGTTGGTTTGATTGACACAGCACAATAAGAAGGTTAGAATGGTTAGAATCTGTACAGTCTCTAGTTCATAAGCGCATCAAACCCCGCATACCGATATTCGGTATTGCTTTCTCATCACTCTTCCGGTTTCAGAATTAAGATTTTGCGTTTTCCCTCGTCTCCTCTTCCAACTCCCATCAACACCTTTGCCGATGAGAACACACTTTATTCCTCTTAGTCCTATCCATCTTCTGACATTTCATCCAACGTCTCACACGATCGATTCGAAATGCGCTCTCCGATAAAGTTCTACCACGAGGCTCCAATGTGTATCACTCCACACTAAAAAATAAAAACATTCTTGTGCCCAACGCATAAAAACACGATATTTAGTTCACCTTCATTCACATTCGGTACCTGTCATTGTACCTTTAGTGATAGCTGACCTTATGTGGAAAGCGAAGGGAGTCAACTCTGTCCAAAGGGCGCGTGATCCGATAAACTGAATCCTATCCCGCTGCACTGCGGGCTAGGTTGAGGTTAGCTGAAGGCTCTAGATGTAAATCATCGAAGAAAATTTACCGGTATTGGCCTGGGTAACCTGACAGTATAACAATAAGGAGCAAATCATGGACCCATTTCTTTTTCATAGAGAGCGTTGTACCGCGATTTGCCTACATACATAGTCTAGACACGCATGTAATACATACTACAATATATCAACCAAGCGAGAAAAAAGCAGACGCTCTGAATCAAATGATATTGAACTGACTTACATTGTTCAGTGGCATCATAAACCAGATGGTTTGATGAGGATAGGCTTCAAAAATGCGCACAATCAGATCGATAATTGTGTTGACCACAGTGGGGTCTTCGTGGCAGACACGTGAAAGCACTTGCCCCAACGCGGTATAGTACTGATAGGCCGGTACGCGTTTAATGTTCTGACGCATAATCTGAATAAACACACACACACACACACACATGAGAAATACGATGGCAATAGGATCACAGTTGATAACAGAACATGCGTATATCAAAGATTTCCTTCAGCGTCTCCAACCATGTGGTTACAGAGTTTTTTGGACCCCAACCCGAAAGACCAGGAACAACTACTCTACTTGGTAGTTCATTGGCATGGAGAAATGCACAGAGTGATTGGGTAGAGCAGGTGTCTCACGGGTTGGGGTAAAAAAAACTCGGTAACCCTGTGGTTTGAGACGCTGAAAGTTATGGCAGCTAACCGACAGTAGTGGCGATCATGCTGTCACTTCTTATCAGTCTAGAATGCTTGAAATAGTGTACGCACAGTTGAACTGTGCTCTCTGAATGTTGAGCATAGAGGTTCACTTTTACTTCTCACTTACACCGTGTATGCATTTTGAGTTTGGCAGCGATCAGTGTGGTTCGCTTCACTGTATCTCACTGTACGATGATGATTATGAATGCTCCTTGGTGGTGGTCAATATGTTGATTAGTATTATTTGACACATGCCATATAAAAACGTGTCATCATATAACGGAGTGCACTTTATATTTAGAGATTAGTCACCGACAAGAAAAACAAATTAAAAAAAAAGAAACCTACTAGGTTTATCAGCAAGTGTGAGACGTGATTCGAAAATCAGCGTTTAGATTAATCACGGACAAATCATTTCGCTCACCTCTTGAACTTCCTGGAATGTTCGCTGATCGGCTGTGATGCGATGATCCACTGATCCACTGTTTACCTTCCCGCCAGTCGAACTGTAATGTCGCGCGTAGTCTGTACCGTAGTCTAACCAGAGCGAGAGCAGTCGCGGCATGGACTGGTAAATGAATTGACTACCGAAGCTTAGAGCCAATCCGTAGTGTTTCAGAGCTGCTTTCAATAATGTACTACAATGGGACAGAACAACAGAGCAAACAGATGTGATTAGGGGCTCAAACATATGAATGGAAACACAACAAGCACGGTCAGGTTTTTCGAGAAGTGTGATGAACAGAACAGGGGGAGAGACTCGAAGTCACCGGTAACCTAAACCCCGAGACAGCGTGAAAGCAATACACCATTTTTCAGATAATTACACCTCACGATTTGACTCCATTATTTTGTGAGCAGCGTTGGAAGACAAATAACGCTATTAATATAGATTGGCCATCCTTTCGACGTCACGTCTACGTACAAATCTCAGTTGATTCAATCGATCACATGCTGGAGAAGGCCAGAAGACCAAAGTTTTGCTTTCGTAAGAGCTCATTAGTAGTGCACACTTATCGGTCTATTGAAAGATCTGAACTCCAGACTACCAGGAAAAAAGTATTACATGTGCGTATGATTGACGAGGACAGCGAATGAGAGGGGGGGGTGTATAGATCACTTTTCAGAACAAATGAAAAACGATATAAACTATCTGCAAATCAGAACTAAGGATGAAAAATAGAGAGCCAATTCATTGGATGTTGGTAGCCGATGCGTGCCCTTGAAACACTGATAACGGTTAACTAGCGTACGATGGGCGAAAACCACAAACCGACCTCACTCGATGTCGGAGTCGGTGATCTCCTTGTATTCGGGTCGGAAATAGGCGTTTATCTCTTCGATCACGGCAGCCCATCAAAACATCGCACATCGAGCAGTTGGCTGGTTGTTTGCTATGGCAGGGAGCCCAGCAGTCGATTACCCCCCCCCCGCAGTTCCGAAGCAACAAATTAAAAAAGCGACTTGCTTGCGGGATTTTATTTATGTACTCGACTTAAAAATAGATGAACATGTTTTAATGAGAGACGGATTTTCTGGTCAATCGAATCTGTTGGATTTACCGGGATCCCGCGGTAAATCGCGTAGCCCAATATACTATAGAATCTGAAGCCACGTGGATTCCACAATGCCCTTTATTGATTTTTTGACGGCGGCAGTACACGAGTGGGATAACTGTTATCCAATTGATATTCGAACGAAATTGCTGGAGTCTAGTTGATCACACCACGACCAGAAGGGGACAAAGTCAAATGGATAGTTTCGATGAATTATTTTTGTCACTAGAACTTAGTGTACCGAAATCTTTGTATTCTCAATCGTGCTTTTCTAAATTATTTAGTTTTTTTCTCCACCCCTCCATCGAACTGGGGCTGTCAAAAGATGATTAAAAAAACCAGCGTACGAAGGTGTAACATCAACGACGGTACGTACAAAGTATAACGGAACGGAAATTACCAGATCTGCTTATTTGCCTTTAAGTCTATTCAGGTAGCAACTAGGGGACTTGATGTTCACTTAAGAAATCGGAACCGCGCGACTAGCCACATAAGGCCACGCTAGGTTAGACGTGATACTGAGCTGCGAGGTCGCCCACCACCAAATTTGGTTGTCGACGGCAGGGTCCGAAGCTCATCACAAAAAGCAAACTATGCAGTCCTCTCATCCTTGTGATGAACCAACACTAGTGCACATGCGTGTAAAGACAAGAACCGGGGCACGCAACTGACAGAAATATCTCACCTATTGTTTTAGCATGAGATCCGAAGTGGAAAAACACAGATGTAACTGCTGGTATACTATTTCAAATTAGAAAACGGTGAGATAGTAAACTGTGAGGCAGAAAAACATACTCATGCTGATTCGAGTTGTTAGTCAACGACTGGGCCCGATCCACATAACGCGCCAGGCGAAAATGCGCTTCTTCACAACCCTCGGTCAACTCGCACACCTCTTCATACATGCGACGTGTGGTCTCGAAGTCAAATCGATTGGTTTCCTCACAATAGCGGGCTCGCAACAGCAGTGCCTGATGAATGGGAACGAAGAGCAAAGCTTGATAAGGAAAGGAGTGCATAAGCGTCAAACAAAATACTCACGACTCGTTTGGACTACAGAATACAAAAATTAAAGCCTGAAGAAGCCGTATAGCCGTGTAGCGATGAGCAGCGGACAGTGTGAACGCCATAATCACGAGGACCTACCGTTCGGTGAAGAAAACCGGTAACTTATGCCCCGAGACGTGAAGTGGCGAACCAAATAAGGCTCCCAAAGGTCAGGCGTGGTAATGAACCGGACCACAGCGAAGCCACCTACCACTTAAGTTGCATGGCGGTGGCGGGACTCGAACCTCAGACCATAGGGTCCAAAGCACGCCGGTGTCAGCCGTTAAACCACTTCTCCACCACCATCCTAATCCCAACAGAGTATGATCGAAGCAAATTGCTAGTACCACTTCCCTTCCGAATGGTTTCGGCGAAATAAAACATGAAACAAATCTTCAGTAGCAAATCATTTTATCAGAACGGCNCGGCATCCATTATCAATTACTTCCAAGCGAAGTTGTCGCATGCACAAAATACGTCACCTCTTATGTTTTCTATTTGAAGCATGAATTTTAGCGCACGATTCTAGTATAGATTTTCGCAACAGTTTAGCCGCTTGAATGGAAGAAACCTTTTCGCAGCTGGCCGCCTATTCATCGGGATTGTCACTTTCGGAAATCAGCATCCGTGCAAGATTCGCACACTTGAATTACCTAGCGCCCCAATGCTGGTCCACAACCCTGACGACTTACGTTTTCCCTAAGACGAATTGCTATGCAATCGTCTTTGAGGGAACTTCGTACTTGCGCAAATTAAAAACTTTTAATTTCATCACTAAGGGTTAAGAATGCCTTTCTCGCAGACTTTTTCGACCTGGCAGTGGTAAATTCAATCGCCTTAAAACGAGAGTTGTCGTAAATACATGAAGTGAAACTAGTAGTCTCACTATCAATGAGATTAAGCGTTATTTGTTCATTTGCAATAGTTACTTACCATCGGCGAAGTCTATGAGTTTCAGCGATAACTTGAAAGCTATTGATTATTACAAGGATGTAGATTTCGTAATAAAGAGTGCATCTCGATTCAGCGTAGGAGAGAGGTAAGTCTATATGATTGTGAAAACTGAGTCCAGAATGAGAACAATTTGAGAACGAGAAACTTCACATGACAATGAAAAAATCCCTCATCTAGTGAGTGGTCGTTCCCATGATGCCGATAATGCGATGTACGACCGGGTTCTCACCGTTCACTGCTCGTTGGAACCATCTGCCGATAACAGCAGTGTTGCCACACGAAAACGCATTGTAATTAGCTTGTCAAAAGGAACATTGCGATTTTCGCTGGTACAAATTTCAAGAACGCAAATGGCGAACAGCCCCCGAGGACCGAATAACATTGGTCACTCCCGACACTAATCGCTTTGGAAGGGGGGGACCATTGCAGTACTAACCCATTTACATTCTTTCGATAATAGGAGCATTCATTGTACACGGGCTTTTTAAAGAAAAAAACAGTCAATCAAGAGACTGTGAGCGCATACAGCCGGTATTGATCAGCAATACCCAGGATCGATAGTAAAGTCGCTTAGGTTGTTATCTTTGGTGCATTGATTCGTAAGTTTAAATCTCAGCCCATCAGGTTTATCATGCCCAAATCTCTTGAGGCTGGTAATAGTTCACTCTTTGGCTGCCCGTTTCTCAGACCGAGCGATAGCTTTTAGGACCATGGCATTTATTACACGTAGCGCTTTAGCATGCGAGAATATGGACAACGCGAACACGCTGCAACATTCATGCAAAATAAAACACAATTGAAGAACATGAACATGGCGATCCGGAAGTGGGGTACATAGAGCATAGAGGGCAATATCCAACACATCACACGATTACCTGTTGTGCAGCTGCCCACAATGCGGGCTGGGCTTGTCGTTGTGCAGTTTTGCCCGGACCACCGGCGATAGTGGACACGACCTCACCGTAGATCTCCGGGATACCATTGTCCAGACAAGCTTGAGCCGCTTCACGTTTATCCGTTTGCCATAACAGTTTGGCACGTTCGATTAGGGCCTCGGGTACATCGAATGCCTCAGCACGGAGTACACATGTGTACGCTGCCATAAACTGACCGTATCTAAAGCGAGGGGAAAAAACACGAGTTTTGAGAGAGAGAAAATAAAGGAACCTTCGATTGCTTTCGGAACACACTGTCAGTAAACCATCAGCAAACGTATTTGATTATTTACCTACTCGCGTCAATCCTAAGATCGATCTTCCATTCGTTAAAAGGTAAACCAAGATAATACTAATATTTGTCGACAGTGTGGAGGTACGGAGAATTACGAACAACGACACAAGGTACCAAGCAAAGAGGTGTCCGGTGATTCACGTAGAACATATTTTACGGATAGTTCTGACCCATCCGACCTCCTTGAACAGTCTCTTACTCCTTGCAACCGTTTCCCTATCAAAGGAGAACGACGTGTATCTATTATACTACATAGTTAATTCTCTGAACTGTACAAGTTCAGTGTGGAACGTGATCTCATCATTGGTGTTCCAAGTGAGCTGCTACCAACAGTGTTCATAATCTAGGATGATTACAAATCGACTTATTCCTAAACAAAATATGAACATCCATTAACGTACTTCATTACTGAATGTGAACAAAAAGCGTCCCAAAGCGGAGGGAGGGGAGACGATCACAATGGGATTCGTTTTCTGACCAATCATGCGAGTCTGTTCACAAGATCGGCATTGTTTGAATGGAACATATTCCGAATTGGGTCCAAAATCAGCTGACCCAGTTGAGATCAAGTCCGCTGTATAGAAACGATGGTCGAAACTACAAGACCCCATCCTCAGCAATTGCTCGACATCTGCTGATGACGCAACACCAGGTCGACCGAGGCACAGCGTTTCGAATTGTCTACAAGTCACGAGTCGCGAGATTGCTAAGGTTTGCTGAAGCGATTGCGATTAATCGATGGAAGCCCCTCCCCCACCTGTGTCAGCAAAAAGAACTTTACGTTAATCTCTCCCTACCCTGACATTGGTCCTTTTACCCCTCCCTCTTTTATGTTTTGTCTGTTTTTAATACATTTTGCTTTACTTTGTTGCTATGCTAAAGCCCTATAAAAACATTTTATTTTCTGCAGTATGCACTATGTTGAGATGCAGCGAAATCGTGCTGGACATAAATCGTGCGGTATTGCAATATGATATTTCCTTCTGATTTTGTTTGAATGATTATGTATTCAATTATATCCATTACTTCCTCGTCATTCGCAGTTTTTTTACCCACAATTTTGCTCTCAAGTTATCGGATAGGAAATGTGATATGAGTGAAATGGAATTATTGTTTTATCGAAACGTTTATGCATGCCGCACTAGGATACAAAGAGTAGAAAATTTTTGACTGAGCGATTGCTCAATGCCTAATCAACTGAACCAAACTAACCGAAATAATAGCATGGCAGAGTTTGAGGTTCGTACAGCAATGAGGAGTCAATGTTCAGTGGAATAGATTGCGTACACTTTACACAGGAAACCTAATACACGATTTCATTCTGTCAATCAGTGTGCCATGTCTAACATGTTGGGAGTGAGACTGGGGGTCTATAGCTCCGATCGGTAAGATAACTACTGCAGGCAGTTCAATCGGATTCATGTCTTTTTTTTATTACACACCTAGGTGTGATGAACAGCAGACGGGGTGAACACCATAGTCACGAGGACCTGCTGTTCAGTGGTTGAAATCGGCAACCTAAGCCCCGGAACTTGGAGTGGCGAACCACATAAGACCCCGATAGGGTAGGCGTGGTATTGAACCGGACGACAGCAGAGCTGCCTACCACCAAAGTCGGGTGGCGGGGCTCGAACCTCGGACCATAGGGTCCAAAGCACGCCGGTGACAGCGACTAAACCACTGCGCCACCACCACCCTGAAGAGAAGCATTAGCTGAACGTAGTACTGTGGTGCATGCCTTCAGCGTCTGAGAGCCTCAGTATGGTCAGGGGATAGGTGTGTTGGCTGGTCGTTCTTCTCTTGTATCTCACGAAATGTCTCTATACGATTTGAGTGATTCAAATAGCTTCCGCTGAAGAAGCCTGACGCAATGCTTTCTCGTGGCAATGAGGTGTTTTTCCACCAAAATGAGAGGACGAAAATAACCGGGTCGATGAACCACTGGCAGTACACCTAGGGGAGTTGGCTAAATCCCTGATTCCAAACCAAACGAGAAGAGGCATACAAACCACACTTACTCAAAACTTCTGGTCACGGAAGTGATCACTGAACCGATTGGATATCGAGGGATATTGGGCACCTTGGACGTTTAATCCCCCTGCACTGCGGTTAGTTAAACGACCCCGTTTTGAATTCCCCACGAAAATTCACCCGTCTACGCCTGAGCAACCTGTCAGTAATCCGGCCACAAACAAATCATGGAACATTCTATTTTTCATACAGATTACTGTACTGTGATTTGTTTGGCACACAGTATGGATTCAGACGTGTGTGAAATACAATAATATCGCATGCTTTTAACGGTGTTGTGCACGGGGAATGGTGATTTCAACAATCAGATATAACACAAATACCGTTGGTGACGACCTGTTAGGTCTTTGATTTGGTAAGAAGAACATAGGTCACATATCTGGAATCGATATAACTACCTTATGTATACTGATAACCGGCGACTTTATTTTCCTCGCGAGATATTCCACATGAAATCAAGATGGATTTCGTGATTTTTTTTTACATCCGACAGTTAAATATGTTTACTCGAGAGATAGGGAGATCAAGAAGCGGAAAACAAAAGACGTGAGTGATACGCGAGACCTATTGATCTCCGAAATGAGGAATCATAATCAACGTGTGGTGTCCGGGTCGGAAACCACCAAAATGAAAGATATACACGCAAATTAAAACACTAATTTCTGGCATGGTGCACCCAAAACTTTAACGCATGTTAGTAGTAAAGGTTTAAACCAACGGCACCGATAATATTCAACTCCTCCGCGGGAAACCAGCCCACGCACTTTCGGGTTAGTTTGGCTCGTTGCAACCAGTTCCGACCGAGAGCGGTCCGGAGTCGTGTCACCAACCCGGCAACCGGTGAATTGGTTCGAGCAGATCGTGTGGCTGTTTGCAATTCAAGCCAAATCGAGTTTAATCCGGTGTGTTGCGCGGCCAAACGAGGCTCCAACGTGTGGAATGTCGGCTGGGCCAATTTGATTCGCGCGTCCAACAAAGCTAGAACCTCGTCCATGCGAGACTGTGTGTGCGCGCACGCGATGAAAGTGGGGAGGAAAACAGGCGAAATGGACGATATGGGAGAGAATGAAATATGTAGGTAAAGTAGCTTAGACGGGAGAAGGTGCACAAAATCGAAGAGATCGATCGAAACACACAAACACGAGTGGTAGTAACGGAGCCCGGGGAATAAACAGTAAGGGGCACAACTGCATCACTACATAACAGAGATCTATATGTCCAACAAGGTTAGCATGCTAGAGGCAAGACTGGAGAAACTGACTCGGTAAGTGGTAGTACGCCACCAAATGATAGAGATCGATGCTAGAAATGATCACTTTACTCTTTCCCTTCCGTTTTTATTTGAGATGATAACTTATATCATCTCAAAAATATTCACGGAAAACAACCAGATACGGCCTCGAGTCTCAGTCTGGAACGAAGTAGTCATACCGTTAAAAGAGAAAAAACATCGTGAACTCATGTTTCAGTTCAGTTTCACTTTCAGTTATAACCATTAACCATGAACTTTCATGTGCCAGTTTTGGTTATTGTTTTTTTTTTGGTCGCCCATTTAGATAAAACAGCAGAATGAAGATTTGAATGTTGACAGCAGATTCAAGCGAAAGATAGAGAATTCATATAGACTAAGCTGGCAAGAATACTGAGTAGAGGCATGAGCGTTACTGTTTGCGACACCCAGCCACATCGCTCAGTGTCTCTAACCATCGGTGGCCATGATCTCGGGGTCCCCAGAAAGGAAGCCGAACATGGTCAATGTGAGCAAGTTTCCTGGTCACGGTTTTCATACCCTCATTCTAGGTCTTATTTTCACTGCACCTGACCTTCCACCCGTTGCCCACCTAGGTAAGCAATGCGTGGCGTGACAATCTATTTGGCGATATACGTTAGTCACGCCTCAACCAGCGTGATCTATGGAGGTCGACTACTTGCTCCAGTGGACGACCGTGATTACCTAAAACTCTACGCCTAACGTCGGCATTGATCTCATGCGTTACTAATGAGAGCGGTAAGGAATTCTATGCAAATTATGCACGCACTCAAAGACTCACTGTCAGCTATATACATGTAAGTGCACAGTGCGCGAGAAACCAAACAAACCTTACAATAGGAAGCAGAAGTTGTGTAACGTCATATAAAGTGGTAAGAATAGTTCATCGGGAGCGTGGAAAAAAACTTAGTGAATTCACACTCGTTGCTCTGGCAAGAAACGAAGGGCGCGCAAGAAGATCTATTGGACAAGTCAAGTAGCGCGCATGAGCAAATATTCTGAAACTAAAATATCATCACTTGGCTAGTTCATTTCTTATCAGTCTGGAAACAGAAGAAAGAATGAAGACCACAGACAGTGAGAGACAAGATAAAGTGAAGTGTACTGCTTACCTGCAATTGTACAAACACTTGATTGTTGATCATGTGATCGAAACCTATGCCTAGTTGTCGATGCACGAGATCACCCAGTTGGGCAATCAGTTCCACATCCGCTAACGTGCTCAGTCGGGCAATGGTATCATAGGCACGGGCATACCCACCGGGACCCTCCAAAGCGGCTGCACCCAAATCTGTCATTAGGCCAGTGCGAAGATTAGTCAACATCGGCAGTCGATCCGATGGACGCTATACGCGGATGACGAAATGGACAGTGGAAGGGAGGGCAAGAAGGACGATGGAACAATGCAGATGTGTGCTTTGCCGTTCAAAGGACAACATAATATCGAAAAAATAGATGGATCTGAGTGGTTCCTTTGCCATCCGCCAAGTAATGTGGCAACAACGATCAGCGAAGTTAAGATTATGTCATACGTTGGTGAAGTTTGATAGAAAAAGGTCGGGCAAATTTGATGAACTCACCTGATCGCTGACAGCCAGAAACAGTTTGCCTAAACCGACGGACCACGATGAAGCTGATGGATCCTGAAAGAGAAAATGGGGGAATCGAAACCAGTTCATAGTACGGTTGATAACAGCCAAACCACGGAATGAATTGAATCGATAAGCAGAAGCAACCGAAGAGCTAAAACCACTGAGTTACAAGAAGTGTCAGGAGCGTAGCGAAAAGACTGCATAGATTCGGATCGAACACATACCAAACTTGTGGTTTCACGCAGTGTGTTCCAGTCGGACAGACGCCAAGCGGCCTCTGCACGATAGGCATTCAACCGACGTGTCCAAGCCGCGCTGGTTGCGGATGGCAAAACCTTTTGGGTGCTCTTTAGGGCCGCGGACGGTTTCATTACCGATTCGCCCGAGGGATGTCGCCGTATTAAGGCTCCAGCCCGTTCAACCAAACCATGTAAGCGGGCCGGATCGGACAGTTCACAACGGAACAAACCCGCGTACAAAACAAGGCGTTGATCGTGCGCCGATCCCGTCAGTTCATGAGAATTCGCACTGTCTTGCTGGTCCAGTGTGTGGGTCGATGCTATTTGCGTGTTCGAGGCGAATTCCCAATGGGCCAGATTGTGCTCGTATGAGGCCGCAGCCATATCGAGTTGACCTTCGTTCTCCAATTCCAAAGCACGTAGTGTGGAAAACCGTTCGTCTCCGGCACTTATCCTCGGTGGAGGAGATTTCTCGCCTGATTTCAGCTGCATGCTGCCGGTGGCTAGTTGACTCACAGCGAGCACACCAGCCAAACCTGGGGAACGAAATCAAATGAGAAAGAGCTTGGTTGATACAAATAATACATTTTTAGAATATCAACTAGATGACAAGTTTATTTGATTGCATCCGGTTCCAATCATCAGCTGAGAGATGGTTCGTGTAAATGTGATGTCAGTGATTAGAAAGGTTCCCTCCTGGGCGAGTAAGAGCACAAACCAATAACCACTCGGACCAAATGCGGTCATTGAAGAGCCGATTGCAGCATATATGCATCGATGTTCAACGGCTCCGGAATCCGACACTGGATGTATGGTCGAGGACATCTGCGTCAGACAAACTCTACTGTTTTACTCATCATTGAGAATATCAGCGTAATTTAGTCCTATGTCTGGCCGTATCAAGTTCCGATCTAAATCAGTAGTAAAGCAGTTAGTGTGATGCACGTGGCACTTCTCTGCCTCTCCTAGTATATAAGCATAATGCGGAAAAGATAGGTGGATTGATGTGTGCCTGTGTAGTGTGGATTGCACACCTAAGATCTTTGTGACTGTTGACCACAGAAATGAACTAAAAATGCTACATAGACATCTAAACCCAGGCAAGAACAGATCATTCCCCGATGAAATATCAGGCCACAATGACAAATTAGTATGCAAATGTGTATAGTGCTGACCAGAAGGACGTTGGCAAATGCCAACACAGATTGCAAAACGGTTAGACACATGCCCAGATTCCCAGTGAATCGGATATTACTGAAAACAAGGTAAGACGGCGATGTTCGGTGTTTCATCGGTGGGCGACACTCACTCAGCCTGACCATTTTGAACAACGTCCAGGAGTGTCGCATATGACATTTTTTTATNCCTAAGCGCCGGGACTTGGAGTGGCGAACCACACAAGGCCCCGCCGGTAGCTCAGGCGGGGGACAGAACCAGACGATAGCAGAGCTGCCCACCACCAAAGTCGGGTGGCGGTGTTAGGGCTCAAACCTAGAACAACAGGATCCGAAGCACGCCGGTGACAACGACTAAGCCACTGCGCCACCCCCATGACTGACCGAACTCAGTAGCTCAGTAGCTTATTGTACTACAAAAGCCCATTCCTTTTGTGACTTACCGTCACTGTCTCTCAGACAGGTGTATGTGTTCAACAGACCTCCGAATGCGGCAAGAGCGACCGGACCAACGCTTCCTACCGGATCACCAGATGCCTCATTCGAGGTGTGTGGACTGACAAACTCTGTGACCCGGGCGACAGCGGAACGCCGGATCAGTGCGACTCCGGTTGTATACGCAGATTGTTGAGCGACCGCGTCCTCATCGTAAGCGAGCTCCCACTGTAGCAGAGAACGCGCGAAACCACCGGAACGCAGACTAGCTCGAGCTTGTAACTGGTGGGGAATTTGTGCGAGGAATGCGCCCACACGTTTTACTGCTAGAAATTTGCAGCAGATGAAAAATTGACAGAAAACAAAACAGATGGAAGGATGCAAAAGTAATTAAGACAGCGTAAATAAGCCAACACCACGATATCACGCATGATGAGATTGCAATAAACAATAGAAATCAAGTCCAGTAGTTCTACTCTCTTGCCCGAAAAAAAATGATTTTCAGTATTATGCCACTTAATATACACGGGGTAAATTGCTTTATGTAATAACATTGCTAGTTACTCAAATGCGTTGGAAATGTTTGTGATAACCGAGAAACAGCACTGGACAACTGTTTCGTCCTGTTTGTGACTCGTAATTCTGCGTTGTTTTGAAAGACCATGATTATCTTTCACATATCTACTATTCGCCTCTGTCAATGGATAAGCTATTCAGTTCAGCTTTTACAACCAATATTCATGAATTCCTTTGTGCTGCGATTTTGTTTTGTTGTCTTTAGGATAGGATAAGAAAACAGAAGGTAGACTGGAATGTTGTGAGCAGAGTAAAAGGTAAGATAGATGATTTACATGAACTAAGGTTTCAGGGATAGCGAGTAGGTACATGAGCGCCGCTGTTTGCGACGCTCAACCATATCTTTCAGTATCTCTAATCACTGGGTGCTATCATCTCGGGGTCCCCATCCAAGAAGCTTAACAAAGCCTATGTGGACAAGTCTCCTAGTTAGGGTTTTCATACCTTTATGCTAGGTCTTAGCTTTATCGTCCTCAACTTTATTTCATCCGTTGCTTACCTCGGTTTGATCTTCAAATCCGTACGCTTGAGTTACACGGTCGACGGTGATCACGTTGTGCGAATGGCTGTCAATTTTAGAGTATCAAGCTTGGATTAACCCATTCGATTGTTCAGAGGCACCAAGCGCTCTCGATCGTCTTGGGTGCGTGACAGGGACACAAAAATAAAGACCGCTGACGAGTTCCAAATAGGACGAAACAGCTATCCAGCGCATTTTAAGGAGTGAAACCCACACCAAAGATCATCAACAGTGCCTGGTGCTTCTGGACAATCTAATGAGCTAAACCAAATTTGAAACTCTAAAATTGTTAGTTGTTCTTTACTCAATGGCATGGTTCACTATTGCTGTCATTTTTATTGTAATGAAGCTGCCTCTTCCGTACCTCATCCAGTTATTTTTTCCAAATAAGTCTCCTGAACAAGCTATCGGTCATCAAGAACAAGTGCGTTTCACAGGGAAGCTTTCCTTGCTTCCGACAACGATTTTCGTAAATAAGCTTTGATCACTTGCTTGGATGGTAAGTTCCAATCAATCCTAATACAACCTTGATGAACGTGACTCGGTAATCTTCTTTTCTCGAACATTCCACTCTCGGATTGTATGGTTTAAATTAACGATAGTGGTATGTTAATCACTTCGGATTGCCCTTCTCAGGAAAGGAATGGAAAACGATGCGCAAGTGATGAGTCAGTTATTGATCAGTGGAGAAGGTAAGTGCATAAACGAATTGATGGAATAATAAGGTTGCGACCTTGAATGGTTCACAATGTAGTTTCGTAGGCTTCATTATTACTAAGAAATCTGGTTCGCTTAGCCAAGTATACATACGGTGCACACGTGTCTCGAGTGGGGCTAGTGACTGTTCGAACGTTTTGTCCCGGCAGATGACGACTAACAGTTGGGTGAGGGTAAGTCGATTTTGTGAATGTGTTTCGACATAACTATCCAAACATGGCGATTTACGGTTGGATCAAGAGAAATTTGAATTTATTTACGTTACGAAACTAAAGTGTTAAACAAGTGTAAAAGGAGTAAGTTGGGGCAAACATTTCAAGGAAAGATAATAGTGATGAGAGAATGTGGGGGAACGGTAATTGAACCAGTGCATGGACGAACACATGTATCAAATGATTTCGCTCTTAAGTCATTACAAGGATATTTATTCAATCAACCAAACAGGTGCGAAGCGAAAGAATACCCTGTTGTGGGGTGCTACTAACATTTGTGAGTAGTATGGAAAATATTGCAATTAGAGGCTTCTCTCAAAGATCATAAATGAACAAGATCTCTTAGAGCGAATTGCTGTGTTTAAAATGATAACTGCAGTCTATTCCGTCCACTAACCTGAGTACTGCCGGGAATTGCGATGACTTGTGATATGTGCACCAAATTATCTATATCTTAACCCTGGTTTGCAATAAAGAACTAGTCTCAACCAGGCACCGTCTTTTGGAATTAAATTAGTCAAGTTGTGTATTAGTCAATCGAAAAACCGGTTTAAACATTGTCACTAGTTACGTATCTGTTTGTGCCATCCGTGTGTGGACGTCAACTGAGATCAACCCGGATTTCCGCGCACATTTAGATAGATATGATTTGAATGGGTTCAGAATAAAATAGTTTGCCATATGTCTTGAATATCACTTGTGAGTTCATGACATACAATGAGAAATGATATTTTTCCTATTGTTTTCACTTGTTTATGCAAGGATGTATCAGGAATTTCATATACTTGAAACAGTAGCTAACACACTGGATCCGAATGGGATAAAATCAGGCTATGTTTTTCAATATGACAAGAAAGATGAGCGGCGGATGGCGTAAATGTCAACCAGCCATCGAATCACCTTGTGAGATGGTGAATTCTGCATATACAAGATTGATCTGAGTGGGAGCACCGGCTTTGTGGAAAAATTTCTTATGCTCAATACAAAACGCTGAAAATAGATGGGAACAGAGACATCCCGAAGGAGAGGTTCGCCGGTGCTCCACTGAAAACCAATCTTATGCATGCTGCATTCACGATATCACAAGGCGGCTCGATGGTTGTTTGACATGCAGGATCCAATTTGTAAAGTTATGACGATTCCTCGAGTTGAAAAGTTTTTTTAACTTTCATAAGTATTGAATGGATTAAAGTGGAAGAAATAAATAGATGAAAAACTAAACTACCCAAATATGTCTGGGACAAAAAATGCCACAAATATCCTTATTGGTAAAGTACCGATCTCGCTCTCGCTCTGAGTATGAATGACATCGGAAACCAAACGAGACAAGGGAGTGATGCGCAACAAGACAGACAAACTTACCGGAAGGTGACACGGTTTCAGACAATGATGGCTTATTAGCAACCGGGGCACCGGTGGCTGGAGCACCTGTCTGAGGTTTGGTTGCGGACGAGGCAGCAGCGAGTTGTTGTTCCCGATGCCAACGACCCAGGTGATCCAACAGACCAAACACGGTTTGTACAGCCAACGGGAACCAAGGTTTCCAGCAGTGATGCTTACTGCTTAAAGCATGACCAACCAAAGACCACTGAAAACATGAAATGAACGATCGGGACGCTTACATAAAAGAATAACTAAGACTAGAAAAGTGAGACCGTGAGCTTAAAAGTGTTTCTATTCAATAAAGCGAATTCGGTTTTGGTAGCTATCACACTGATTTATACCGTCTCCACATTAGGTATGCCAGTCGCTTTCACTTCGACACAGGAAAAATCATGAAGTAGTTAAAACAATTCAATACTTATGATCCCACTGGTTGTTTCCGGTAGCTGATCAAAAATCTAAAACCCACGACAGGCCTAACAACTTCAAACTCCATACACCAACAAAGATGAAGGATGGTCGATCCAATATATCATACTTAACGGCTCCCCTCAGTACAAGTTTATGGGGACTGGACTCTTTCATCACCTCCAAACAATGCATCGGGAGTGACACGTAATTTCCGAGCGCTCCACATACACGCACAATGTCTTCGATTACATACCAGAGAGACTTGATCCGGACGCAGTGATCTGTATCTTGCAACTTGAACATGTGCGCTGTACATCAGGAACGTAGCACCTGGTTGACTGACTAGTCACCGGTCGTCAATAGATTGTAATTTTCGTACCTTGAAAAGCTATTTTGAAAGTCAGGCCTTGGCTAGAAGGAAGCGACGATGCTGAGACGCTATGCAAATCACTTGTGTTGGTTTGGGAAACCTGAAACTATGTGGACCATGACCAAATCAATCCATGAGTTATATGCTACAGCGATGACAGTATTGGACACATACAAAACCGATGTGTTCAATCTTGAGAAAATGATAAAATGAAACAAACCAAGTTTCGATAGGATTCAGTATCACTTCTTACAACCAATAACCGTGCATCTTCGTGCGACCGGTTTGGTTGCTGTCTTTTGGCTGCCCATTTGGATGAGTGACTTGGGGGAAAACTGCAATGTTGAAGGCAATGTCAAGATGGGAATATTCCAAAAAGCGGTATCTATGGCAGTCGACCACTTGTTCCAGAATACGACTGTCGTAACCTGACTTCTCCGCAACTAGCCTCAGAAATCCATGTCCGGTTTACCTATCAGATTCGTGGAAAGCAACGTTCGAACACCGACAATCTATTTTTATCCTGGTCCGATAATATTGCTCAAAACTGAGCAGTATCTATATGTATTTAACACCGGCTTGTGGGCAAACATGGTGCAACGCCACAACAATGATAACAATAACAATAACTGGAGGGGGGGTGAGATACAGAACATAGGAAAAAGACGGAACTGTTGAAATGGAAAATTACGAATAAACGAGAAAACATTTTTTTGCGTTTCACTGCACACTTTTTGAAATTTTTTCGTGTGTTAGTAACTAATGGACATGAAGTACAAGGTTCGCGTTTTCGACTACACCCGCTTTATCAGCGGAGTTATATATGGCATGTGCTTCAGTTACAATCACAATTTGATTTTGATTTGAACTGACCATCCTTGCGACTTCACCTTCTCGCACAATCCTCAGTTCTTCCAGTCAATGATATACTCGGAAGCACTTCGGAGTATACGGTTCGGTGGAACAACTGAGGATTGTGCGAGAAGGGGAAGTCCGAAGGATGGTCAGTTCAAATCGGTATCAATTATCCAACACTAGTACTCACAAGTAACTGTGACCTAAATGTGAAATAATCAGTAGTGTTGAAAAAATCGCTGTAATTTCGAAAAAAACGCACTCAACGAATAGTGAGAACATTCTCTAGACCTAATGCAAGGAATAACGGGGATGGACAACGGAAACAGAACAAACACGAGGGAGGGAGGGTCAACTTACATCCCCGAGAGATGCGGTTGCCAGATCGTTTGAGGACGAGGTCTCAAGCTCCTCGACCGGATCCGAGTCGGACACTTCTTGCAACACGGCCAATACTTCCGTTCGTAACTGGAATATCGGAACCGGTGGGT
>UZAN01041295.1:26024-60708 GCA_900618425.1 Echinostoma caproni | reverse complement strand
CAAGCAAGGCAGCAAGAAATCATGCGCAGGCTATGCAACGAAGGGCAATCTACGACTATGAGCATCGGATTGCGATAAAAGCAATACAGAACCCAAAGAGGTTCTATGCCTACGTCCAATATAAAGAGGCATCAAGAGAGGGGATTGGGACCTTAGAAAGCACTGATGAACGTCTTACCCTAAGAGAGGAAGACATAGGGAATACCCTTCAGGCTTTCTTTAAGGGATTGTATAAACAGCCGGTACCGTTAGGTATGACAGATAGATTTGATTATCCCAGCGTGACATCACTGTTGACCGAAATAAGTGGGACACCAGACGAAGTCCTTCACGAGTTAGCTAATCGGAACAAGATCAAGGTAGCAGGACCGGATGGCATCCATCCCGCTATTATTAAACCTCTAGCGAGGATACTCCAAGGGTCTCTGACAAAGCTGTTTTAGGCAACTCTAGATAATAGCGAGATACCAGGAGATTGGAAAAGAGCGCGGTAGTTGCCCTGCATAAATCTGGGTCAATGATAGGCCGAAAACTACAGACCAATAAGTCTGACGTCTGTCCTATGCAAATGCTTAGAAAGGATTGTATATGAGCATATGGCTGCTTACCTAGTAGCGCATGAGCTACAAACGCCAGCTCCACGTGGTTTTATTAGGAGGAAGCCTTGTCTGTCGAATCTGCTTGCCTTCCTCGATGAAGTCACACGACGTTTAGACGAGGGACAGCATGTCCAGGTCTGTTATCTGGACTTTAGCAAAGCCTTTGACTCTGTAAGTCATCAGAGGGTCGACCAAAAATGCAATTCTTAGAAATTGGAAGGAAAGTTAGAAAGTGGGCCTACTGCTTTATAAGTAACCGCACCTTCAATGTCAAGGTTGTTATACACTTATCAGTGCCGGCAAACGTGACTAGCGGTGTCCCTCAGGGGTTTTGCTTGTCCCAGTGTTATTCTTGATGTTCGTCAATGATCTGCCACGAGAAATCAACAATCTGTGCTTCATGTTCGCGGAAGACTTCACCATGGTTGGAGCGAATGTATATCAGGACCTGCAGGTGGTCATATGGTGGACCAAAAAGTGTGATCTTCCTCTCAACTTAGCCAAACGTCCGGTTCTAAAAGCAGAATTTGAACTTGACATTCAAAATATAATCCAGCTCAAGAGAGAGAGAGAAGTTGAGGACTTTGGAGGTATTATACCATATGACTTCAGATCCTCACAGCAATGCCAAAAGGCAACCAACATAGCTCGAAGAGAACTCGTTCGTCTACACCCGACGATTACGTGAAGGACCCTAGGTTCTCGTCCCTCTGTACATGACCATGGTTAGGCCATACTTGGAATATTGTGTTCAAGCCAGTGCACACTACTTTCGGAAAGACATCAATTGTCTAGAAAGAGTGCAACACCTGGCTACAGAAATGATGGTGGGACAGAGAGGTAAGAGCTACGAACAGAGTCTCAAGGACCTCAATCTGTTCTCGCTGGCAAGAAGGAGAATCATAGAAGTTTTTAAGATCATAAATGGTCCCCCGGACTCAAGTCTGATGATGTGTTCCTATTTATTCCTTCAAGTGGCACTAGAGAACATAGTTTAAGGCTGCAACGTTGTCTGTAAGGCTGGACATTGGAGCCAAGTTCTTTACAAGTTGCGTAATACCTTACTGGAATGGTCTGCCCAAGGATGTGGTAAGTTGTTCGAACGTCATAGTCTTTAAGAGGGCCTTAGATGACTGTTGGGCTTCTACATTCCCTGAAACAGTTTAGAGGACGTGATAACGTACCTCACATTATACCTTTCAGACAAAACCCTTTGACACGCGGTGTTGGAGGCCATAAGATAAGCGTACATGTCTATCTGGACGCACGATTGGCCCGGGCCACACATCATCCGTTGCAAACTGAACTGAATTGAACTGAACTGAACTGAACTTGCAGAGGGCAGGTTGCCACCGGGGAGAGGGACTGTGCTGAGGTCCTCGAACCCGCGCAATACTTCAAGACTTCATCGTAATCCTCTTTCTAAACATTGGGTCCGGAAGTGATTTAATTGGATTAGAAGTGATTAATAAAGCGTGACATTCACTAATTAAAAGATTGTTTTATATTATGTTCAGTTTACTTGATACCCGGTGGTTTAAATCGACTCGAGCTAATTTGATTTGTTACACTGAATCAATAAGTTGAACGCTCGTACCCTTAAAAAGCGCGGTTAAGTCGGATTGGTGGTCAGCATTTCCACGGATTGATATCGTTGCCCTGACTTGTAAACAGTAAGTGTTGAATGGGAAGATAGTGCGGTGGCATGATAAAACCGATACGTTTCGTTTCAACGGGTTTTGTGAGCAATCGTTTTTTGACGATATTTTGTACCGAGTTAACATAGGACATTCCAATAATTATAGTCAGATAACAACAATAGTAATTACCCTGGCAGCGCGAGAGAAATATGTATCTTCTAAGAAGAAGAAATATATTTTACAATATTGAACTCACTTTCGAGTGGATTGACAGGTGATCACTCAGTTACGTTTGGTCACTATGAAATAAGCGAATAGTCACTAATATTGGTAATCGGAATTGCGATTACGAACAGTTCTTCTGAAGCAATTCTGAAATAATGCAAGCAATTCTTTCTTTATGAAGATGTGCATACAGAACTGTTGTTTTAAAATAAACTGAAGTGGTTATAAAGTTTCTACTAAATGAATAACTTATCGCTGCCTTCGCGAACCAAGCAATATAGGATTCGTTTGTTGCAGTATATTTTTTTATCTTCCCAGTATCTATTAATTGACAGTAATGTCCTCAGGCTTATCAGAGGGATCCCTCAACCACTAATTTTCCTGTCAAGTGATCAATTTTTAAACTGTCTGAGTTCCACTGAATTGAGCTTTCTGTGTTGTCTCGCTAATGGCTTGGAATAAAAGTAATTGAATACTTCTCTCTTTTTTAACCAGTTCTCGGTCCGTTTCAACGGTTATATTGATAGCTACGAGGATTTAATAGTATATTTATACCACCATGTGTAAACCAACATTTCCAATCTCATGGAATTTATTGGGGTAGCTTTTCACCCCGTGGATGAGATTTTTGCAAAACCTATTCTTTCTTTTTGGGATTTTTAACTCGGCTTCTTTTGTTTTTAGGCCTAAGGTATGCTGCATACAAAAGGAGTAGGAGCGTGGACACAGCCATAACTTCTTTAGACCCAGTAATCTCTGTTCAACAATCTTGACCAAATCCAGGGTTCATTTTACTTTTGCTGGCTTCCGTCGGGAAAGTTTACCTATATTTTTATACTAATTGGTTTAGTTTAAGTTACTTGAAGGATTTGGGTGCTTTTACCCTTACGATGAATTCGACTACCGGTATGCATCTCGATCATTGCTACTTCCAGTAAACCACACGAAGGATTAAGCGATTGATATTAATTATGAGAATAAATAGAGTACTAAGCTGGTAGGATAAACTTCTAAATCATTTGCATGCTACTTAACTGTTAACTATCTCACTCAGAAGCCGTCCTTGCCGTAATCAAGAAGTATTGTTGTTATTGGTCCCTGGCTGGGGACCTTGGGATGATCGTAACCGTTGGCTAGAGACACTAAGTGATATGGCTGGGTGTTGCAACCAGTGACGTTCGTGCATCTTCTCAACCTCTTTGCAACCTTAGATCACTGAACTTCTCCATTTTCTTTTCGACTCCCCTTTCAAGTTTTCTGTCTTCTATTCTTCATCCAAATGGGCGGCCAAAAGACAGCAACCAAAACCGGCGCACGAATATGCGTGGTTAATGGTTGCTTAAACTTAACTGAACTGTATATGTTCAGCTGCAATCTGAATGCACTTGTTGAGCACGTGTTTTAGGCCATGTTTCAAGTAACGCATAATACCGAACGGATGAAACTCCCAACCAATCCTTCTAGAGTGGTTCACTTCACCTAGAAAGAAATTAAATGTTTACTTAGCAACTCGAGTTGTCTTCGACTTAATCCCCTGATCATTTCATCATCTTTTTTGGTCCTAACAATCAGAAGCATTAGTGAAAAGGCTGATTATAACAACCATGATAACTCCTCATAATTGCACATATTTCAATTACATGTTTCTTTTCCACCCACCAACGATTCGGCTCTCTTACTTCTCCGATCTGTTTTTAGATAACTCTCATGACGCAGTTCTAAAATAAGCATGTTCATACACAGTTGACCACTGATGGTGTCAACTAACGGTGCCGCACATAACTTGGTCACTCATTTGTCAAAATGGTATTGCCAATAGCAGTATCTTCGTTGCGTTTCATTATCAGTTGTTTTGTGCTTGACCGCAACGCTAATAATTTGGTTACCTAATTAGATAGCAATGTTACTCAGGGACGAGTGATCGTAGCATCCTCTTGCATGTTCTCAGCCAACATCCGGGGCTATAAACAGGAAGTTCACCTAGGAGAGTTGGCTAAATAAGTGATTCCAAACCAACCAATAAAGGGCATCCAAACGACGCACACCTTCCTGGTTGTAGTAGTTGGCGCCGGCTCGATTGGATATCAAGGTGTACTGATCACCTTGGACGTTTGAACCCGTTCAAAAGGCGTATGATTTGATGAACTGGACACCGGCCCCTAATGGACTGAGGCTTCCGCCCAAAGTTTTGCTACCTTGCGGGTCAAGGTTTAGCTGGCCGAAAGCTCAAATTGTGAATTCCCTCGGGAAATCCACCAGCATTGGCCTGGGCAACGTAGCAGTATTGTGCCCTCGAGCAAATCATGGAACTTTTTCTTTTTTATAAAAGTTTTCATACCATGGTGTGTTTAACAAACAATCTGGATTCAGACGCGTCTGAAATACAAACATGTCCTCATTACAACGTCCTACGCACAACCCAAGCTTTAGCATACAAAAGGCCTTTATTGAACAAATCCGGTGATATTAGAACTTCATGTGATTAAGGTTATAACAAGAAAATCCTGCTGTTGGTAATTTTTTCTTCCATTACTTTTACTGCGAGGTAAAGCCGAATGGCAAACCAGTAATGAGATGGCATTTGCTTGTCTACAATGTAAAAATATATCTGAGAAACCCATGAAAGAGGTTTTGGCTGGTTTGAATAGTAGTTTAAAGGAGCACTATAGTTCACCTGAATGAATTTTTCACTATTTTTTCCTCACTGTTTGCTGATGTGGTGCAGAGGTTTGCTGTTTATAAGATTTTAAAGGGGAACTATTTTTTGTATTCATCTGTTACAAACCAACTCTAGTTTTTGATAATTGATTCCAATGCATATGCACATTTATATTCGTGTTTGATTTCAAAGCAAGTACATTTTCAGGTAGCTGGTGAAAACTATGGTAATCTAATAACCTCATTATTCAGCATGTTTAGTTTTTTAAGATCACTTACATGCCATTAAAAGGCAAAATGTTTTTTGAGACATCATTTTGTATGCTTTATTATTATCAATTCTAACTTTATTAACTCTCCGTTTAAATCTAACTACTTAATGAAGAACAGTCTTACATGGTTTTTATTTGCTAAATATTCATTGTTAATACTCAAGAACACAGTCACGAATCTCTTCGGTTGAGAGTTTTTGGAGTCACTTTTTAAACCTCGTCTTTCAGGAGCATCGTGTGGGACTTCATTTAACGTAGCAGATATTTGATTTTAATATTTTCCCTATTCCTATTATTCTTTTTAGTGTCGGAAGCTTTTGTCACTCTAGCAACAACAGATGAATACATATGCGGTGCTCTAGTCTGGGCACATTCACTTCGAGAGGTGAAAACCGAGAAGAAGATTGTGTGTATGGTAACCAAGGAAGTCTCTGCTCATATGCTGTAAGTTATCATTTGTATTAGTCGAAGAAATATCCTCTCCATATGCAGTGAGCTCTGCCGTTCCATATTCGACCATGTGGAAATTGTTGATGTACTCGATAGCAAAGACAGAGCCAACTTGGCTCTGTTGGAACGGCCGGACCTGGGAGTGACTTTTACGAAACTTCACTGTTGGAGACTCACACAATACCGGAAAGCCGTATTTATGGATGCAGATACTCTGGTTAGTGATAGATCTTCGTAATGATAGCAGTACTATCTCAGAGTCGTAATCAGTAGTCATTTTTGCAGACGATAGATTTTTCCATTGATCTTGACCAATCTGTAATGTATTAAAAGCCCATATATTTATCTTTGAACTGTGCATTATTCTGTTGCAGCAGTGTAATTTTCGTTCTAAACAGCTTTCCATAAGATGATACGTCTATTTGGTCTTTTATATTAGGTATAAACCAGTTACAGTATAGCCTAAACATCAGATATATAATGTCGTTTTCATCGCTAAAGCGCTTGATACTGCTGTAGAAATGCAGTAAAATAGGCTTTTACTGCAATAGTCGTTGTTTTTAATCGTTTTCCTGCACCATTGTTTGTTTTCGAATTGATTTTTCATTAACTAAAAATTGCAAACTATGTTGAGCTTGTGTTCGTTTATAAGGTCTTGCTACTTATTTACATTACCCCTCCCCCGAGAAATCTAACAGGTATAAGTGATAGGCGCAGAATGAAATGTAATACTCTTGCCTTTTGGATTTAGCCGAGCTCATCTGAGTAGGGTTTTGGGTTAGGGTTCATTGTATTCGGTCGCTATGGTTTCTAAAATGAAAATGAATTGAATAAGGTGCGATTAAATTCGATAGACTAAAGAATTTTGCACTGAATTAATTTACATTCTGTTATTTTGACGTTCGACTGTTCAAATTCAACAAGTTTTTCATGTCTAATTTTGTCTGTAAACATTTTATGTGGAATAAAACAGTTTTGTTGCTTGCATATAGTTGGATCATCAGTGACTTTCCTTATAACTGGTAAGTTTCTAGTAGCAAAAGGTGTGGTTAATAATTTCAGAGTTACAACAGGAAACAACCAAGTTTACATAGAGATGAGAATGAGGTTAGATCGACTGATGACCATGAAAACTCTAGTTCCATGTAGTACACTGAAATGTAGCGTTTCTCCTGCCCCTGTTCAAAGAGACCTACTTTTTTCACCGCTGCACTGCGCACAGGTTCTTCAAAACATTGACGACTTGTTCGAACGAGATGAACTCAGCGCCGCTCCGGATCCTGGTTGGCCAGATTGCTTTAATTCTGGCGTGTTTGTATTCGTGCCTAATCAGGAAACCTACGAAAGACTTCTTCAATTCGCAATGGAAATCGGTAGTTTTGATGGTGGTGATCAGGTGCGTTATGATTTGTGTTAAAGTGGTCCTTTTGCATGATAGTTTTGTTCGTGAGAGCTTTAATGATACAGTTTCATTTAATGGGAATGATAAAGGAGATAGCCAAATAATGTGCCACGGTTTGCAAAGAGTAGTTCAACTGGGAGCATCACATTTGCTTCAAATTAGCTGCTGATTGAATGTGCAGGATCTTTTGAGTAAAAATAAATGCAACCGTCCCGCATATTTGCAAAAACATTGACACTGCTTTCAGTTTTGGTGAGCAGAATGTCTGATTGTAAGCGCTTTGCTTTCAGGGTGTCATGCATGCACTTATCGCATATAGATATAATATCATAGTAATACACTGATAATATACATATATATGTATATGCGTGTATTGGGTGAGAGAGCCCAAAAGAACGCATCTGTCCACAAAATTTTCCAAACTTCATTCCTCGCACCAGTGAAATCCTCAGGTAAACAGTTTATTCTGAAGCAATCCCATATGGTGGACTATTACTATTACGTTGTTTCGTTATAGGTTTCATTGTTCAACTTAGTGCTGTGTTTGTAGTTACTTTACCTCACTATTATTTCACTAGGAGACAGATGATAATCCTAGCAAATGTTAGGTTTAGAATTGCTTGGATAGGTTCGCCAACAGTATCTCGTCTCTAGAGTTTCTGTCAACTTTTAACGATAATTCAAAATTTGCGGTTGATAATTCTTCTATTGATTCATCACTGAGATAGATCTTAGCACTTTGACTTAGAATCGATGCAAACATCCCTGTTTCCATTATGTCGCTTAGAATGTTGAGGAAAACCACCTTCCCTTTGCGAAGACGCGTCTATTTGAAATCACTACTTATATTTGTGAGACAAATGCATTATGTTTTACATTTACTCCTCAACGTAGGAGTTTTCTGCGGTGATCCAGTGATTAGGATCAGCATTACAGTAACCCGGAGACCATGAACACCAAGTGTACCTTCGTTGTTTGTCTGTTCCGTTTGTGTATTTTCCCTGGTAGCCTTGGTCGGTTGCACCTGCCTTCCTAATAGCTAGTTTATATATAATGCGTGAGTAGAAAGAAACTGAAACCAATTCACTTGGACATTCGTGCCATGCTTTAAGTTTAGGCGCTCTTTAAGGTTACAAATCCTAGGAATAAGAGGGAAAAACTATTTGGGCAGTCTACTGTAAGCCACTGTTTCTTGGACCATTCTATACAACCCTCTAAACGGAATCCCCTATACAAAAAATTGAATAAAGACAGTTTTTTCCTCTCGTTAGTTTGAAGGTATTATGGTGTCAATTTCAGAGCAAGCCGCGAGTGGTCTCTTCATCATGATGATGAACGCGTTCAATGCCCTTATCATTCAGGAGGCTACATTTTGATGCTCTTTCTTGAAAACAGCTGGACTAGTATTAGTGCGAAAAATTCAGTGGCAGTGGAGGTATTTTACGTTTTAACTGTTTCACCTTCTCTACACATTGTTCTGTATTCCAATCCACCTGCTTCCCATTATTGTTATCATTATTATTATTGTTGTGGCGTTGATACCATGCTTGTCTACAAGCCGGTGTTATATATATATATATATATATATATATATATGAATTGGTCGAATGATAATTTTTTTTCTTGGTTATTTTTGCTGCTCGTGGTACCCTGCAAATGAAATAATCGAGCTATTTACTTCATCAAAAAAGGTGTTTGGTCACTAAGCCGCAAGACGTTCCCATTTCTAGGGTCTCTGAACTAGAAAAATCACTAGTAAAATATATTTTAAGGCAATTGTTCACACCAACTTCCCCATCACTCTCCTAATATTATGGTTTTCCAGGGTTTACTGAACTTGTTCTTCCACGATTGGGCCACGAAAGATATCCGGCGTCATTTGCCCTTCTTGTATAACGTAATCAGCCAGGCGCTTTACTCCTACCTGCCGGCGTTCACCCGATTCCGAAATAGGATTCGTGTGGTACACTTTATTGGAGCTGAAAAGCCTTGGCAAATGGATGTGGACCAGTATGGAAATATAAAAGCACACGAGGATCTAACGTTGGGCACTCGTGAATTTCTGCAGTATTGGTGGCATTTGTTCTGCACCCGAGTCCAACCCAAACTCGTTCGAACTGCGGTAAGGAGAGGTTTTTTATCACATTTGTAATTTGTATGCGTATGTACATGTGTAAGTCTTCCCTTCCACCATTCATATCACGTATAGTTTCTGTTGAAAGTTTTCTGATTATCTGTGCTTCGAGGTACATAAGTAATTTGGTACTGAAAAACAAATTATTCAGTCAATAAGTAAAATTTTCTTAGCAAAATCGGATTGAATGATCTTATTTACAAAAAGCCAGCACATCTATTATGCCCGAGAAATCTTCCATCCGACAAATCCGGTGATCAACAAGATCTTTTTATTGGTACCCATCTTCATTGCTAGAACAGTGTTTTCCACCTCCAAAATGAACTGCACATTGGTTGGAGTTAGATTGCACTCAAAATACAAGTTTTATGCACGGAAGAAGCCGCATTTATCCTGAGAATTTTGAAAGCCTTTATGATACAGTCAAATTAACATTAAAATAATTACAATTATTTTAAAATGTTTCGTCTGTTATCCTTTTCTAGTATGTTTTGATTTACCTGGTTGAAAGTAAAAATTAACTGGTAAGCCCTCATTGGTCTGCTTCATGTTTATGAAGCGTAAGCGCCTTTTGGTTGGTGTGACTCATTATCGCTTTCAGGTTTATATGCGTAACTAAACTTCAGTTCAAAAGGCTGATTACTCACATTTCAGATTTCCTTCAAGCTTCAGTGCGTATTTTCATGGGTAACGCATCATAACTGGAAAATTTTTATCGATGACGTTTTCCGGTAGATGCGAAATTTTAAAAAAATGTTGAACCATGCTCGATAATGAGGAATGAACACTTTATGCGTATTCAGTCATGATCATTTGCCGATCCGGGTGATTTGTTGGCTAATATTTTCTCGCCGATCAATGTGATATCTGAGATCGTCTGGGCCCGATTCATCTGATACAATGGTTGCTCTGAAACCGAGACAAATATTGATGTTCCTATAAGCAAAATATTCTCACCCACAACTCTGCTGCTATTTGTTTTGGTCACTTCACCCTGAGTGAAACTATAATGTTTTGCTCGTCAAAGCTTAACTGAGCATCAAATGTTCGCAACTGGTCGTTTATGTTATGGTTTGTACACTTTCTCATTCCGGTTTTTCCAATGCACAGTTTTGGTAGAAAACAAATATCATGCGTTTCGGTAATTGTGTAGTAATTAATGAACAGCAAGATACAATCAAGCACCATTCCAGCGCTTTGCAGCGTATAGACAATGTGAGTGAGTAGAACGCGAGTCTAAAAACATTGCACGGAATATTTACAAACCAAAACGAAGTTGGGCTTCTGTTCAAAGTCATCTTAAGATCACAGAATAACTGACACCAAAAACAATGCTTGGGAAAATTATATGTTCCTAATAATGACATTTGGTCTGGGTGGTAGTCATGGACCTCAACAAAGCAGTTTTATTTGAACTGACTGAGTCTTATGATTCTGGATTCTTTTAATTTCAAAGTAGATTGATAGAAGTCAGTAAAACAGGAAACATCTTTACGTCTTCGTTGGTTACGGCTTAGCAATATCGATACCATTGCTTTCCATCATCCCATGTTCTTGTTTATTGGACCGTCATTTCAAACGTATTGGAACTTACTCAAACAATCTGCCCTACTAACCCCTTAGTTCCGTCTTCAGTGACATCAGTTTAAAGAAGTGAATAGAGTTTAAGATTGCACGAACATTACCCTTGCAGTAATTTAGTGCCAAATGCGGTCAGTACTTCTTTTATTCGACTTCTCGGTAATAACCTAGCTAGAATCCAACGGTCCAACGTAGTCTATCTCGCGGTGGTACACGATAGTCAATAGTTACATGTAGTCAGCGTCTCAGTTTGTACACTGAATAACCAGGAAGTCCATTCATCCTACTTGATGCTGGTAGTGAATAGTGAATTGTTATTTCAAAAGATAAGGTACAATTCAGTGAAATACATTACGTCTAATTTGTTCAGAGCGGATGAAGCGAATCACTGTTAAAAATGTTTTACCCAATATGGCTACACACACAAACAGCACACTCATATTGATTGATTTGTGTCGTGTCCATGGTGTGTGATCGATCACATACTTGACTGTCAAGTGATGAACAAACACGAGAGTGAACAAATAGGAATGATCAGCAAAATGATTCGTTCACTGAACACATTTGAATGCGGACGGGACTGATGATCTTACGTGTTTGGCTATTCCCTTGGTTGATTGATACACAACTGCTTTTGGATATTATATTTATAAACTAATGAATCAAATAGATAGCTGTCGAGGAGTTGACAACTGACGAGTTTCTTCGGTTGGATAACAACATGCTGCTTGGCGTTTGTTTACTGTAAGTCATATTTGCTTAGGAACGATAGTTCACTCTAATTGAGTCGAAAAGCCGCGTTATCAAAGTAAGCTTACCTAATGGTGTCCTTTTACTACTGAGGACTTATCGAAAAAAACTATGTACCTACGTTTTCTTTTCCCGGAATTGAATTCTTCACATGCATTGTTTGTGGAAGAAGAAACGATTATCCGCTTCCTCGGAAAATCTATATTTGTTGACATCAATGTCATCATCTGAGGTTTAAGATATTTATTCAGAATATACCACTGGAACTCAGTTCGGTTTTCCATCTATTTTGGGCATGTCAAAAACTTACTATCTCACTACCCTTGAACTTGTTCTGCCTGTTTTCCGGAGCGTAAAAGTGAGGACATGAACCTTTGGAGGCTTAGTGCGAACGGAATACCCTACGGCCAAATACATGACCATCTATGACAAGCAGTGTGTTGCAGACCGTTTCTCTTCAAACAGTACTATCCGATCGATGCCGAAGTCGTTTACTTTCGTTTGACTACGCAAATCGTTGTTTAACATAATGCTAAATCCGTGGTGTTGTATGTTTACAGTACTCATTGCAACGTGGGGTATAGCAATTAAAAGACAAATCCTTAAGGTGCTATTCCATTTGGCGTAGCTAGATCACACGGTGATTACACCAATTCCCATTAGTTTGCAAAAGTGGTGGGTATTAAGACAATCATAATCTAAATCAGTGGCGACCCATTGTTCTCTAATTTATGTTTGTGCACTATATCAACTAGGAAAACATTGCAAAGTCTGATTCTATTTATTTTCATGTTAATGACGTCATGAAAACGCTGTCCTAATTATTTCCTTCAATGCACGGCGTGTTTATTAAACAGTCCTTGATAGAAGGCGAATTCAAGGAACGCTTTACACCTTGTCAGGGTCATACAACTGACTTAAATGATGAAAGATCCTGGGGGGGAACTCAAATTCGGATCACAGTTATTTTCTTGGTTATGAGCCGTACGATTAAATACTACCTAAGCCGCCTCCAGATCTCCGGCCCCTGGGACACCCAAATCGGATATGAGTGGGTAATGACAGTGCTTCAGGATGCCGTAGGTTCTCTTTCGTGGCCGACAAAAGCGTGTTGACTGTTTTATTACTCCTTTTTTGGTTACCCGTTACCGCATTAAGCCAATGATCATTAATCATTAAAAACATGATATTTCCGGAAGGATTTCAAGAAGGATTACCGCGACCATCGCCTGTTTCATTCTACACGGATTATTTAACCGCTATCTAGACGGATTATAAACGGGTTCTGAAAAATGCTCTCATTTTAGCTTTGATGAGTGAACAATAAGTACGGGTGAACTGCTACAGAAAGGAGCAAAAAAGAAATACTGATCCCTGGAATTATCTATGTTTTTAAATTAGCCATTGTTCCTCTCACTGATTGTTTGCTTTTGCTTTGCTAAACCCATTGTATATGACAAGACCACTGTCAGCGCAATTAAATGCCATCAGACACGTCCCCAGGTCATGGACCAGCGAGAGACCACTTGGAGTTTTAATCGGGAATAGGTGGACATCGCTTCACAGATCGAGGCTCAGGAAGATATCTAAGAAATTGGCTGGTTTTCGCATAGTGAACCATTTCATGTGACAAAAGGTGACGTGTTTGCTTAGTGTGCATCGTGAAGTATACGAATCATGCCCTCTCCCAGATTTAAATCTTTAATATCAGCATGGAACTTAATTGTGCAGTCACCAGAGTTACGTATCCCGTGCTGGTATGACAACTTTGGCCGCATCCCTAAATTTCGTCGTAACTTTATCTATGGATTCGATTTAAACCCCTGTGATAGTAGTTCCCCTAAATAACTTTTAGTTAAATGCAGATACTTTAGCAAGTTTGATTTGCGCGTTTTTACCGACAAGTCATTGAACAATGTTACCTCTGATTAATTGTCCAGAGCTTGGGGCTTGTGAAAATGTGCTGCTTGCAAAAAATAAAGTAGCCTAAAATATTTCCAGTTGGTGTGTGACACTTTGGTTCAGCATGATGAATAAACTCCCCAACTTTGTTTTCCACAATAAAACAAATACATGGAAGAAATATGATACTCGATTTTAAGGGGCAATGAAACACTGTAACTTTTATTGTCGTTAATTTTTCTTACCTGCATCTGGGATTCTGACCAAAGGCTGTGAAACCAAATTGTTTACCATTATCTTACCGTTTGCGCTGTGCTGTGCTAAGAATAACACGTCTCTGGACGGCTTTGTTTGTTCCACCTATCAAGGTTTACATTTTGTTCATCTAATATGTTGGATGATTTCGTTTTTTGTCTGATTCAAGCTAAGCACTTTACAGTTCACATAAAAACCAACATCTTATAGTTTGGTCACATCCATCATATCCCTGACTCATGTGAACCGTAATAACAAACGACCATGAATGCTGTAGATTCATGTTTTTTGCGCTTTCTCATAATCATAACATTTTGAAAATACATCCGTTGCAGTCTGAATCATTCGAGGTAAGAATTGTACAACTAGTGAGTATATTTCTTTGTGTACATTCTATTCGCCCTATTCCTCGCGACCATTCCCGAAGGTGGTTTATTCCAGTGCTGGTCCGTCTATTTGCACGCGTAGTTTTCAGTTAGCATTTAATACCTCATCTTATTGGTTCAAAATTTCCACATCTATTTGAGGGTAGGCGCATTATCGCATCTTTATTCATCGGTTTATTCTTTTTGTATACTTGTTGTTTTGACGCCCTTTGTTGTTGTTGCCGTGGTTTTTGTTGTCCTTTGTGCCCAAGATAGTTTCGCGAATCTGCCAATGTGATTGTGCCGTCTAGTCCTGCGTACTGCTGTACGCGCATATGCCCACAAGCATGTTCGTATCCACTGTTTAATATCATTGCAATAGCTTCAATGAAGTACCTGAATTAACCTGTCTTAATTCGTGTAACTATTTGTGTTCTTTTTTCCGCTACCTTTCTCATTTTTAAATGAATTATTCAGGGTGGATTGGTGGGCAAATTGGCTTCACTGGAAATCACTGTTCCCTGTCCTCCTACTTTAAATATGCCGGATGAAGGGGATCGTCAGATGGCATGGGAACGTGGTCAGATGGATTATATGGGGTCTGATTCATTCGAGCGTATCCAGTGTTTGTTGGAGTCCAAAATTGGAGGACCTCCCAAATCGTAGGTTGAACACGACAAACATGTCCACTTGACTTTTCACCGTCCTCTTCAGTGTACCACTCATCCCCTTTTCATGTTTCCTGCTGTTGTTTTGGTGAGGACTGATCAGTTTGCTTTATAAGCCGCGCGCCTACTAACCTACAACTACTCCTACTTCTGTTTGTCTGCAAAATACGTTTTTCGCTCGAAAACTTTCAGTGGCCTTATATTTTTGCTTCGAGATTCTACAGTATTTTGGATCTCACTCTCACACCCCTCATGCTTCATGACTCAATGATTCCTTCCCCCTTTCAATGGTGATTATTTTCTGATCAGGTGCACTGTGTGCGCATGTCTACGTTCTAACCGTTCTTCGCCCGCCCCTGCACCCAATCACTTACTGAACTCTCCTTTTTGAGTTCTCCCCGTGTTTCATCTCATGTTGTCATACATTGCCACAGTTTACCCCTCCAACTCCTATCTAATCCGTTGAAGATAAACACCCTCACAAGACCTCAGACTATTTTCACTTTCCTTTTTGATATGCTAATTAGAAGTTGGAATTCCCTATGATCATCGCATTCTGCGGACGCACCTAAGTGATTGTCTCGCTGTAGGCACATAAAATCAACTTCCTTATCCCACATCCTCTTCATCGTCTTCATTTGTTCTCTGTGGATCCTAGCTCCCTCCTTAGACATCATTCGACCACCAATTTCACTCCATACTTTATCTGCAACTCACTCATTTGCACACTCCTTTAATTTACACNTTCCATACAACGTCTTTCTTCCTAAGAACAGAAGTTCTATCCCGTTCCGAATCATGACAATTTCATTTTGGAATTTAAACTAAATAATGCATCTCTAACCCATGACCCGCTTGACTAACAATCTAACATTATTTGACCCACAAGAATAAAATGCTCATCCTTCTTTGTTCTTCAACAGTCAAAATTTCGATACAATTCACAAAAGGAGTTCACTCTTGGTCTCGGTCTAAAACCTGTGGTGCGATTACCTTTATGCAATGTAAATGGCTATCGATTTCATTGGATGATTTCAGTTTAGAGTGCATCCGCCTCCCCCTCCTGATTCCCCTAGTTCACTCATTCGCATCTCATCTAGTCATATTTCACACTTGCTTTCTAAGCAAGAAACTCGCGTCTAGTTTTGAAAACAAGCGGTAATATGGTGAAAAGATCAGACCATTCTGGTACCTTAGAGTGTCGGATATCGCGACTAGCATGTTGGAAACCTATCTAATGCCCATTCCGATGGTTTGCTTTCCATTTAGTGCCAGCTTCCTTGCTGTTACCTAAGTTATTAAGTGGTCACGTCATTCTCTTCTCAAGGAATGGAGCTCAGTCTCTCTTTCTGATGCACGTATTTTGAATCGTCGCACACTTTGCTTGTCATGGCGATACAATTTGTCCGGTCCTGTTAACTCGGTCGAGTTTTGTTTGTATTGCATTCGGTTTGAGACTTAATTTACGGTTTGGTTCAACTCAGTTCCTTCATGTGGCTGCACTCAAACACTTATGCTCACCACCGACTATTATATCACTCCGCGACCGCGCTTATCTCCATTATTCTCTTCATGTTCTTGTGGATCTGCTTACTACTTTTGGTTCTTTTGTTTTTCCGCGTTTTCTATCTCGGTCAAACGAAAGAGTAATAAGACTTTGAAAATTGGCTTTTGTTTTGATTCATTGGTTGTAGTATACGGGTTAGTATTTTACTTTGATATGCTGTGCGGTGGGACGTAGACTGCTCAGTTAAGTTGTTATAGGTCTGTAAGGAATGCGGTTTGTGGCGTTTGAATACCTGTAAGCGTCACTTATATCATTACGGCTTTCCACTGGTACCACCCAACATTTATGAAAATCATGAAGCTCACATCTATTTCTAGTACGATTAGTACTCACAAAAATGAATACTGCATAACGCTTGAAAAGGACAGGACAGATATCTAAACTTCAAGTCGAACGCTAGCTGGAACATGTATGTACACGTCTGTACTTATATTAGGAGCTGAAAATTGAAAGGTTTATTCGTGCTTTGATTTAAAGTATTTACTAAACAAGACTTTATAGAAAACAGAGCTCTAATAATAAAAATGGACTGATTGGTTCACACAATAGTGCTAGTTCAAATACCAGGTTGGGCCTTTTCGGGTTTACCGGCAAACGAATTTTCGAAATGCACAACCTTCAATTGTAGGGCTCATTTGATGTTAGGGGTAACTTGAAACGATTGCTTTAAATGAGCCCGTTTGAGTATCGATTAACAAACACCTTATATCTGATGATCTTGTCGGCAATTGATCGCTGTCAGCTTAAAACCTGCTAAACAGTCGGTTCCATTCCACCAAACAAGTTGCCAATTTTGTTTTAATGAAATTACTTTTCAATCATCCGGTTACTTTTATTGTGCTCTACTTGCGCCAGAGACTTGAGACAGGTCTTTGGCATCATCCTTTCTACTTAATGGCCGAAATCTCGAATGGATACCGTGCTGCGCGATCTAGGGGCCCACCGCTCACAAAGGCGCAAACTAAAAATTACAGAAATGTGTTGAACACTGGCCAGAAATTGAGTTTCACGTCTACACAGCCCGATTACCCAGTAGTCGAAGATGGTGAATTAGATTCAAGCCACCAGAGTTGGAGGAAATAATCTATAGGGTTGGTGAGCTGAGAAGTAGTAAAACCCCATCGGAAGACCGTATTCTGTCGGAGAGGTTTGAATCCTGCTTTCCATTTTTTTCTCAACCTACTAATATCTATTTCATGGGATCTGGGAAACGAAAAACCTCCCCAAAGATTGGTCTACCTATGTTCTTCAGCCAGTAAACAAAGCATTCTAAGACTATGCAGGAACTACCGAGGCACCAGTCTGATCGAGATAGTTACATCTCTGCTCATAGTGATGCTGCTTCACTTCACATCAGCAAGAGACGCAAGCATCTGCGGCTTCCGCAGATAATTTGATGTTTAGATACTTACGCTCCGTTGAACTCTGAAATACCACCTCGGCCAACGACGGTTCGCTTCGTTGAATCCGCTGTTGCGTTTGATTCCATCCGTCAAAATTCGCTGTGGTACAAAAAGAAAGCCAATGACATACTCGAGAAGCTCATGGGGCTTACAAAGAGCTACTCGGACACCCGAATCCGAGTCGGCAACTACGAAGCGGAATATTCGGAGTTCCTGTTGAATTTGGTCATCCACTGTCTCCGGTGGACGATGATCCACTTCCCTGCTGATAATTCGGGAGTTTAACTTGTATAGGATAACTGGATCACGTGCCCTGAGTTCGCGGATGACATTATTGGTCTTGGAGACACTTCGAATGGCCTATGGTCTACCGTGTCCCCGTTTTGCCAAATGTTACTTGGCTTGAAAGTTAATATATTCGAAGTCAAAGCCTTCCCGACCGCGGCTATTCCGGCACAAAACTTCAGTCACTATCAATAATCAACAGATGGAATTCCTTTAAACTCCCAAATGCCTGGGGTCCACCATTCAACCAAGCAACCAAACCACGGGCACATTTCAGCGGCACTTGGGCTCTCCTACCACTTCGCCGAACACAACCAACGAGCTTAGCCCCCACACTAAAATGTGTCTATTGGGCTGCCATTGGGTTGTCTTGGCCTTAACTATAGCTATGAGACGTGGTGGGCTAGAGCCTAAACACCATAGGTTTTCGATCACTGTTGTCCTGAAGGCAAGTTGGCACTACTGATTATACAACGAGGAAGTCTGCCGACATTGCTGCTCAGTAGAAAAGATTTTTACTCTGTTACAATACTGTCGACTCCGGTGATTTGACCATATTCTCTTGCGTCCTACTACTACGCAGCTATCGATAAGGGGTCTCTTCCAAACACCTTGATAGTGCTGTCATCTCGGTGGTGAGATGAAGACCTCAATTATCACGGTCCAATCGGCTATGGGGCATATGGATCTGAAAGCCTCCGAAGCCGGAATAATAACTAGCTATCATTCTGCTCCGACTTTGCCGTGGAACTCTGTGTATGGGCAGCTATCGTCACAGATACCAGCGATACCGACTCATCCTTGCAAAGGAAACGGTCTCCTGCACAAAGGTGCATGGTTCGTGGTTGTAAAAACGGCTGAGGTGAGATGAGGTAGGGAAAGGATAAATTCCCACAGATAGAAATGCTTGTTCAAACCGGCCAACTTAATCAAAGGTAATTTTCTGCTAGCATTGGGCTCCTCAAGCAGTCCTCGAACCGATAAAATATTGCATATTTTCAGTACTGAGGACAGTGTCGTTAGTGAAAGTTGGTGTATTTGGGATAGGGATTCCCATGTTAATTTGCATAACTCACAGGTCCGAGGAATGTGCATGTGCGCTGCTTTACCGATCGAGCTTTTGCACAAAGAGTCAAACCAATCAAAAATAGAAGAAAAACGACAGAACATGTTAGGTTAAGTGGACGATTTTTCATTATTGAGTCTTATTAGACTGGGTCAAGGGATTTAGAAAATGTTTTTAATTTATTTTCAATATAAAAAGAAGAAGAGGGTGGAGGATGAATTCATGTCAGTAAACAGATTATTTATGAAATACAATCTACGAATGACAATACTAAAGGATAAATCCACGGTGTTCGCGAAATTCTTCGGAAGATCCGGGGAAATCTTTTGTTGGTGAACTTTTATTACTTTTAGTTGGTAAAAATGAATCGAAAAATTCCGGTAATTCGCTTTTTAAGCATCACTTGATGATTTGTTCACAAGAGTAGAGAGCTATCCTGATTTACCATAAATTTTATTCGCATATGAATGTGATATTCTACTGCCTTTTACTTAGTCAAAAAGTACTCATTGAATTCCTCTGAATACTTATTGCATGACCTCAATTTGCGAGAAGCCGAATTTGTAAATTTTATGTGGTGCATCACGACTAATATGGTCACTATCGATCAAGAAAGATGTTGCATCAATTGAAATGTGACGGATTGATCGGTTCTCTAGTTCAATCTGGTCAGTATGGTCTATGCTTAGTCCAAGGGAGAGAACTACATCTGTAAACTAAAGGCTGATTAAGTTGATCTAATCATGAGCTAACATGTCACCGGTTACCCCAACTATACTGATATGGGATACTCCACAGTGTTCCTTAATGCCCTGAATCACAAAAAGCCGCACGTAAAAATATCTGCGCATCACGAATCACGTTTACTGAACTAAGTTTTAGGAATAATCCTTCTATGAAAAACTCATTATTTGAAATAAGGTACGGAGTGAATAGAGAAAACGCATCCCAACAAATTTATCTGCACGTTTGAAATTATTGTTTTATATTTCAGGTTCCTTAACCGCGCTCTTTGTCACAAAGCATATTTGCGGGCGACATTTACTCTAAAATTGGGATGCTTCACTGTCGGGGGATGAGCTTAAACAGACCATATATATATACATATAACATGAACAAGACAATGCCTACACTGGGCTCTCAAAGAGTAGTTGTGCTTTATCGTGTACGAGGAAAACGAACAGCGTTTTGATCAGCTGCCCGGTGCTCGAGTGGGTAGCATGCTCGCATTCTACTTGTGTGGTCGCTAGTTGGGTAGACAGATTCGTACTGCTGCTGAGATCCGAACGGGTAGAAACAGCTGTCCATTGCTTTCTGGCTTTTGAGTTCACGTCTCATTTGCTCTGTATAAAATGAAATCAAACTGAATCTTTTGCGACTATCGTGATATATATTTACCGGTGATGTCAAAGTACCCCATGATCACCATATCGGTGTGAACGAAGCACATTCCGGCGAACAGGTTTTCCCAATTNCATGACTCGTGGGAGACTGACTGATAGCAGGCCCCTTTCTGAAAATGGCTGGTCACCGTATATTTGGCAAATAATAACGAGTAAAAGACTATGTTTTTCTTACCAATACAATGATATCGTGCACGGAAAAATAGTGAATCCCATCAGAGTTGAAAGAAAGCAAGTAATAGCACTGGAAACTCAATTTTGGTAATCATGACGAAAATAGTAGGTTTCAGTCGCATGTGAAAGTGTAATCTGACGGAAATGAAAAATTACCAGGTACTGAAGTTTCTGGGGTCTGAAAATTACTGCACATGAAAAGAGAGAAATTTACTGTTTGGATTTAAAATGTAGCTGAAACAGTTGGAAATCAGGTCACTATACTCGGAAGGTGTTTTGCAACGGTCTGCGACATCAACCGCGTTAACACTCGGCAGATAAACCGGTTATAAGTGTTACAACCAAATCTCCTCTCATCTCTACAAAAGAGCCCCGGAGAAGGGGTCACAAACACAAGAGATGTAAAATCACAGTGTGCAGAAGGAGCTGAAATGTGTGAATAATCGACTCTGATCTTTTTTTAAAGCGGAATATAATTACACCAGTTCCGATGCTGTTTTATTTCAATTCATCATGATGAGGTAACTTTTAGAAAGCGTCTCTATAAATTCCTTGAGCGAAAGTCTACCACAACAAATCTGAGAAGTGATTTTTTTTACCAATTTAGTTTTCGACTTGTAAAGTATTTAATTTTATATGGGCAATAAATTGTGCCGCTTTTTTCTGAGCTACATACCGAATTTCAAAGCCACTCGATCCAGAGAGGAGTTCATTTTGAGGGACGTGCCTGGTATGTGGTATTGAAATACACTCTATATGGTGAGTAGAAGAAAAGGTTTGTTTCATTTGACTTTCCCTAGTCGAAGTATTTATTCGAACTCATAATCTTAACAGTTCATTATTCACATTGTACGAAGAGATGTCTGCTTCATGCGCCTGATCAGCTGCATTGAGGCTGATCCGGATCCAAATTGTGCAACGTCATTTTGTTGCATGATCTATGAAAGTTCATTTCAGGACAAACTTGCTTCAATTCATGAAAACTTTCAATCCCTTTTTCAAATGATCCTTGGTGAAGAAAAAACAATACGATCTCAGTTCTGTTCATTTAACTTCTTTCTGTTGAATACATAATAATACAATTTTCAGTGCAGCGGTCAATCAAAAGACTGTCACAGAATGGGGCAAGTCAGGCGGCGGTAGTGGGACTTTAATTCGTCCTCCGGGTCGATAATTCGACCACTTGCACCCAATGGTTATACCTTGAGAGATCCTAACGAAGATATGCACATGCACCCATCTTCAGCAGACACGTTTTATAAAAGAGGTTGTATAGATCGCAGGTTGATGCAAACCAAATGTTAAAACTATCGTGATTTTGCTGTTCTGAGATGTCTGAATATTATGTGCCATTTTTGGTAACGTTATACTAGAGAAAGTGTAATTAGCACAACATTATTTAATTGAGTCTTCTCCCCATTCGTAACTCCTATGAAGTTTTATTCAGATTAACTTCTAAATACCAAAGAAGAAAATGTTATTTGATCGTCCATTTAACTCGCAAGCGGTATTGCATTTACAAACTTTATTCGATATTATTTGCTGGCGGTAAGTTACGATCGATGTCTTAATCACAAACATGGATACTCTTCTTAGTGGGTAGTCAAATTTACTTTAACAACAGACGTGGAACAAAGGCTGTCTTATACTGGAGACTGGATACAGTTTTGAGCAAGTTAGCTTGTGAATTCGTTGTTGAGATCCTTACATGATTTTGAGGTTATATTTAGTCAGTATTAACGATAACTTGATAAATGCTAGTATCTAACAATACTATTATGGTTGTTCTCTGAGGGTTTATTGTGGTAAAACATGGTAATTTCACCATTTCCGGGCTCAACTAAATGCTATTGGAGATAGACCATCGGTGAGCTGCCAGGTTGTTTCTTAAACGGTGACAGAGTTTTCATGATTGTTAACTGCTATCCAAACAGCCGGGCCTTTGGCACAGCGTGTGAGAGAATCGATCACAAATTCAAGAGCACAGTATGAACTAAATAGAGATATCAATGAAAAGTTTCGTCAATACTGTCCACTGATGACTCGAAAAATCGAAATGATGTGGTGCGTTAGGGAGTCTGATAAAGGATCAGCCCCATGATGCGCCTGTGGCTTGATTTGGAGGTTCACTGAATCAAAGGTTTTAAGGATCATTTCTAACTATTCATCGTGTCCAAAACGTTAGTGGATCTTGCCTGGTCTGCTCGTTGATGTTCGTGCTAGTTTGGAGATAGTTTTATAAATGTGAAGAAAAAGTCCATGAGCAATCTACATCAGGCAATTGCATTACCTTCCATGGAACATGATAGGTATTTATTGGGAGGGGAGGATGGTAGTTAGTGGGAGCACTCAAACCTTTGTGAACAGATTTAATCACACTCATGTTTCCACGGGTGAAAAACCAATCTTGTAAATGACTTGCTTGGTGTTCAGATCGGTGATTCATTGGGCAATGAAAGTATGAGGGTAAATCTATTCATGAAAGAACCCATTCATATGCATACCTATTGGTTTCACATTTGTGAACAATGGGGGTGCTTTTACGCTGTAGAATATGCCACAGCTTACATACGTAAAACAGTTGAACATATAGGCCGCGTTAGAGGCAAAGTCATGGAAGAAGAAAACAAATTAATCCCCATGTAGACCAAAGAAAAAAACAAATAGATGTAATTGCTGATCATTGGTTGGATATAAAATGAGAGACCCTTTTTCTTTTTATCAGTACGGAAACTTGTACGAAAATTGCCACAGTTTTCTGAAATCGAACTACTGTGGTCAATCGGTGGGGCGCACCATCACATTGCCTTGGATATAATGTAAGAATTGCACCATGGATGCACACTTCCATTTGGTGCTTTCGTATGATCTCCTTTTGTTTGTTTGTTTGTTTCCACATGTGCATAGAATTTATTGTAAGAGACTGTAGCAGATCGTTATCTTCAGGGTTCGTGGTTTGCGAGTGACATACATAATATGAGTGATTTAGATCGGATTCCTTTCCAATGTAACACTTAGACGTTTTACGTTGTTTAATCAGATGAATGATGTTTTTGTAAATGAAGAAGGTTCGAAAATATTTCTAGAACGGAGTATACTCAAGAGTAACATAATGCTCATTTGAACTGACCCCTTATTGAGCTTTAATATTTTGTATGGCGGACAGAGTAAAACTGAGCCAATAAGCCACAATACACTGTATTGATATCCATAAGACCAAAAAAACTACCAAATGTGCGCGTTCTGGTGGTATCGATCACAAACAGTAAAATACCGTTTAAATTTGGAAACGAAGTCGATGATGTAAGTGTGACGATCACTGCATCGATTATTGAGTGTGTGTGTGTGTGTGTGTAAGCGTGTAAGCAAGTAAAAAAGGGGAAATCAATCAATCCTTATTGGAAAAAATGGTGCAGATAACGAATAGAACATTAGTTGCATGAGTAGAGCTCGCAGATCAATCAATAGTCAACTACATCTAAGTAATTAAAATGAGCGAGGAAACAGGCCATAGTACAAGAGAACATTGACAGATTTGGCTTTGGATGGAAATAGATAAACTGAAGAGAAGCCGGAAAATAATCATTGAAAATTAAGTGAAGAAAATTGTCATTGGATAAATAAAATAATAAAGAGCTCTAGATAGACATTGTCTGAAGACCTGTTTTTCCTCTTCAGAACAAATGGTGGTACTAACAGAAGTGAGAGAACAGGCAATTTAATTAATTTCAGTCTCACAGATAATATTTTGGTTTTGTCTCCACTTAACAAAATGTGTCCTTTCACGTACAAGCCACTAGTTCGTGTTTTCACTGAGTGCTATTTGGTTTCGAAATTGAATATCAAGTGTTCATATCATGTGATCCTCTGAACAAAGTGCAGCTGTGGCTATCTCTGGGAGAACCATGCAGTACTTTTTAGGCTAAATCAGCCTTGAAGGCGAGTAATGGATTTGCTTGAACGAGCCTTTCCGAGCCAACCGGCAACGTCACAAGCTAACAGAAATTCAGAACAATATGGAAGGTGTTTTGCATTTGTTACGTTTGTTAATCCTTCGAATAACCTGTCCTACTTGGGTATGAACATTTAGGAAAATTTTTCCCCAACCTCCATCAGACTGCCGTTTCTCTGTGGATTAAACCTTGTTTTTTCGACTAAAGACAGTCAAATTGTCAACGTAAAGCTCCGATAGAACTTGACCAGTTTTATAATTTCCATCAGACCTTCTTTCACTCTCATACTTATGAATGTTAAACGGTTAAGAACACTTGGTCGTTGTTTATAAGTTTGACAACTTCTTCTGATTAATACAGTGATCGTTAAATGCTCTAACTTCTGTCGTATGATGAACATACACATGCTATTCCAGGAATGAGCGAAAAATAACTTTACGCAAGGAACTGAAAACCTTGGTCTTCCAGCCCATGACCGTAGCCGGGATAATACCCTGTGGATAATTTTGTTACCTTCAAATTGGGAGTTTAATATTCTTTGGCGTAGCAATCCCTCGCTTGTTTATCAACGAGGCCGGATACAGCGGTTTTTCATCTTCAAAGAATCTGAAGCGGCGAGAATCCGATTCTTTGATTACACCCAGAGTTTAGGACAAGATTTAAATCTGCTATCTTTCACTGAAATTCATTCAGTTTTTGCCCTCTGATGGACATGTATGTAAAACAATCCAATGTTACACGACTTGCTCAGCGGTGTTCACTACGTAAGGGAACGCAGGGGATACATACAAAGTGCCGATGAATAGACTAATTATAATTAGCGTCCGTTTTCTTTGTGCCCTCATTATTGACGGAGTATGCGTAAATTAATTCTCGTACAGATCATATAACTCACGATCTAGCTTCAATCACGAAAATGTTTGATTTAGCAACAATGAGGTTAGCAGCACTGAATGTGTCGTTTGTCCGCCAAAATGAGTGAGTATGATGAGTATGACGGTGACACCACAATTTTCTTTCTTTCATCTGATGTGACTTGGGATAGGTGAAACACACCTGTTTTAAAAATGGTGGAAGACAGGGAGAGAAATATAGAAAATATTTTCACATTATTGATAAAAAGATGGACTGAGAAGTTAAATGTCAAGCCCCCTTCCTCCCCAAATAATGCGGGTACATTTCAAATCATCGAATAGTTAACATCAGGATTTTCCCGGAATATCAAGCTGGATAATGGGAAAAAGGGTTGATTGGGTATACTGGAAATCATTGAAGAGCAGTGATTCCACTGACTAGCACAGAATATTCTGATAAGTAGGTTATTATCCACGAAATTTCGGATTTAAATGGTATTTGGTCTTCTAGTGGGATTGAAAATAGACACTGGGGCAGATGTATGGAAAAATTTCTTTCCCTTGGCAAAGCTTCTCTTAGGAGAAGTTACTTTCTTTTAAGGGTCTGATAACACAACTGTAACAGATATATTGACGACGTTCCTTCGGAGATAAATATGAATCGTAACAAGTTTACTGTTTGGGTCACATTTTGAGAAATCACAGTGGATGACACTATATTATTCTGCTCATCTTTTACAGCTCTTGTTAATCAGCTAAAGGTAATGAGAAATTATGATAATAAGTTCTTTTTGTTTCAATTGATTGATGATATACACCCAAGTTATGACCAATATTTGGTAGTCAGCCAATGAAAGGAATCTGTTGACATGCAAACTCAAGGAGTACAGTAAAATTGGCGGAATAGTTGTTATTTGATTATTGAATAATGCACTGTGGCGTAAGCATATGGGTGATCCTAAAATGAACTTAATACGCAGAAAATATGCGTACCTAATAGACGAATAGAGCTCAAGTGGAAGACTGATCGAAAAATTTCTAGGAGTAAATCGATAAAATCACGGGGGACACTTTAAAAAATCTTCACTGTTCCAAAATATATTATATTCACCGGCGCTCCACAGTGAATTCACACTTTAACTTTGGTAGTGGTGACCAGGTGGTTAGGTTACCAAACTATGAACCGGAAGTCCGGGGTTCGAACAGCTCCACCACCGCCCGTCTTCCCTATTTCTTTATTTCCCTAAACAGCCTTTGTATGGCCGCTGCCCCCTACTCGAAAGTTGACTGTACACTTGTATATTCAATAAGTAAAAAGGGAAGTAAAATACACTTTTAAAGTTTTATTTTGAATATTTAAACTCCCTTTAAATCAATACTTCGGCTAATGTTTTTGCCTTGAAGTCGAACACAGAGTATTTGGGACATTTTTCAATTTTTACTTCCTTTTATTGAACACGCAATGAAACAGTTTTCAGGATGGAGGAAGAGGCCAATCAAACGGCTGCTGCAACACACAAACAGGTAAGGTTAGGCAGCGGTAATGGAACTCGTACGGGCTTCATCCTTGGTGATAATTTGGTGACGTTACTATCTAGTTTAGATTATTATTTTAGCCTCCCGAACGGGCAATGATATTTTCAAATCTCTATTCGTTCAGATAAAAATCCGAATCTTATTTTTGGTAAAATAACCGTGTTTGATGCTTAAAAATAATTGCTTATATCCCCTTAGTCCATCTTATAGGGATGTGCTAAATAGGGTGCAGTTTTAGGGTCCACCTTCAATATAAAGAGATTCTAGGTCCAGGTAATTGTTAGCATTTTTGAAATTCTCAACTTTCCCAGATGTGAGAAGGTGGGGAAAACACAACGACAATACTGTTAGTTCTCAGGTTCGCTCAATCACCTCGCACGTATTTGATTCCGCTTCTAGAAGGAAGAGGCTGAATTTCAGACAAAAATGAGAGTTACTAAACAGGTAGTCTGCTTCAGTGCATTTCGTGGTCAAGAACCGTTGTTTGGAATCATTAAAAGAGTAGTTTAGAATTAACTGGAGGTTAAAGTCAGCACCGTGAAACTATGTTGGTAATTAGGAAGAAAATTCAAGTAATGATTGACAGGCGCATTGCGTTCATAATAAATAACCTGTGCTAAAAATTAAGTTTAAATGCTTTTCAGTGACATTACTTAATTTACGGTCGTTCAGTAAACAAAATTCTTTCGAAAATGATCGGGGATGAAGCTGTAAAATTAACTAGCACACGTTCATGGCAGCTGTTTTGTGATTCTAAGCATCGTTTTCAAGCATTCATGATTGATGCGATAAAGTTTATCGTGTAATAAAACATACAAGCCACCCGGGACAGTGACCAGACTCTTAATGTCAAATTCTGGAATGTGACTGTGACGATAAAACAACTCACGTTTGAAGGCAAATAATGATTAGGTTAACAATAGGTCAAAGGTCACAGTTGGGTTGGAACTGTGGGGGGTGGGAGGCATGTGTGACCCAAAGTTTAGTTCCACTAAGTCACATCAGCTCTGCAATGCGGTTGTAATGCGTCATATATGCCACTGATCTCCGGCCATGGATGTAGTGGCACATTGGTTGATTGTGCACTAACAGATGTAGATCACCTCCGTGGTAGCTGGAATGTTGTAGTGCAATGATTCGTAAGAATAGTGAAGTAGAATGACTTGGGTGTCGCGTGATGGCCTGTAACCTGAGTTGGGGAGATTCGGAATGGCACCGCACTTTAGGAATTGATAATTACCATTTTGTTGATCAGGATTTAATAAACTAATGATAATAATTATGAAGTTTGATTGTCTCCATGTATGACCAAAATGCCATGCAAAATTGGAATGACTGGTGAGTAATTTTGCGCGTCTGAAATTGGACGTGGAGGAATTTAACCGGAACCAAACTTCCATGGCTTCATATCAGTAAACCTGGCTGGGAAGAATATACTGCTGATGAGACCCAACCAGGTCGAAACAGCTGTCCAGTGCTTCCGAGCTTTTCACTTCACGCTTCATTTGCTATATACACGACGAATTCCCATTTGAAATTTAACCAAAACCTCCATTACTCACATGAAATATACTGCTTACCATTTATGTTTATCAGTGGTTTAATCTCAAAATGGTGATTCAAAAATACCATTTTTAGCTTCACCTTGTTCGGTGTCGTTGTACCGCGGTCAGATGTGATAAATTTTCATATTCATTTTTCTTTGTCGTAGGTCTAGACAAACTATCTTTACTACCAGACAAGAGGTCACAACTAATCGTGAACTGGCAAATAGACACTGTGATAAAGTAAACACACGTGACAAGTTGTTCTACCCTTTTTCTATCGGAGTGTATGCTATCACGAAGTGAATCACTGTCATAAACTCATGAACTGAGAGATGACGAACAATGAGGCCACGAATAAACGAGTACTGGAGCAGACAAATGATTCATTTTGTGGCTGAAATCGTCGTATTTTGAGGGTGCATGTAAAGTATACTATTCAATTTGGTGAGGAGTAGGTTAGTATAAAATCAGTATGGTTTCAGCTGCTTCTTAGAATACATGCTTCGGACAACGACATGTGTGTCAGATGGAGAACCCAAACCTAATTCACAGAGTGATATCCATATGGATGATACAAACGTCGGCAGTCAATCTATTTCAGTAATCGTTTACATGGCCTTTGTGTAATGGTATGGACATTTCGACAGTGAGCTTGAATAACAACAACAACAATAGAACAATAAGTAAAACTCAAAGGTTTGATGAACTCGGATGTTTATTGACCAGAATGATGACCCAATTCTGTCAAGATTTACGGCAGTGTGCTGAAGAAGCGCGAACATCAAACAATAATTTAAAGTGAATGTTTTTCTAAGTTGCTGGGATATATCGTTTCATGCTATTTGTGTATTTTATGTGAGCAGTAGATGAAATGTGATTTTGACTGCAATTTGCCCATCGAAATAATTATGTAACGGATAGATCGGTAGATCTTACTGGTTAATAAATTGTTTGTCGGTGCCTTAGCCACAGATGTTTTAAAAAGAACGCGTACAAGGGAAAGTTTTATTAAGATTCACGAAACAGCACTTATCAGTGATCTATTGCATTGCAGTCGACCCGAATAGTCCGATTAGTCAACATATCCACTTGTAGCATTTTTATGTGTCTGAGTTCAAACCCCTTCAAATTTACTGTTGTTTACTTGTATGGATTAAATAGTTTTGCAAGTACTCCAGGTTTTCCGATCACTTTGTATCGGGAGTCTACATTTCACTTAGAACTCCAGTCTTCATTTCGATCCTCAAAATTTCAGAATTGTTGTTCAGTTTTGACACACTACGAAATAAAACTAGCGTTTCATCAAATCTTATATAGTTCATTGAGGAGGGGATTCAGATTATAGTTTTACGATAAACAAACTGCCTTTATTAAGGTTTGGCATAAAGGAAAACACCAGCTGTCTCACCTCCTTAATAGACAACCGAAATCCAGAAGAAGTAAAGGAAGTGTAAAACTATTATAAGGAATGAAGCTTACATTGAAAAATGGTGACAGGACATATTTGTCAGTTTGGTAGATGGTTGTTGTATTTAGGTGTTTGGTCATTGAATCCAACAAAAGTACTCATAAAAAATATGGATATGTTAGGGGTCGAAGACTTCTGAGTGGTTTCAAAAAAGGCCCTGAGCCTCAAGAAACACCATGGTGGGTTCAGTAATATTGCATAAAGCACACAATTTCTTCTTACTACTCGTAGGTTAAGTGTACCACCCTCACCACTTTAGTTTGCTAAACTGTTGGTAATGAAATAAATAATTTAAAAGAGTAACCAATGATCCCCTACCGATTAAATGGAAACTAGTTTCCGAAGAATTGAACAGAGTTCCACCGAAAGCATGCTTTACGTGTTCCTGACTTTTGTTGCTTGACTGTATGTATATCCAGTGCTATTTTGTCAACATAATTATGTATTTTTATGTCCAATCACTAATCATCACTTTTGAGGGTTACTTTTCGGACGATCTCGTCTTGTGGGGCAGGAAAAGCGATAACGAGATATTTGTGTGTGACATATGCTTCTGTCTTCAACAGTTTTTCGAGAGAAAAAAGTAATCGATTACTTCCTTTGCGATTGGTTTGTTTCGTTCGGCTCGCAAACCAATTAGCACCTAGTTCTACACTGAGTGAAGGCCGAGTGTTATTAAGAACAGTTGATCGCGGCGTAGACAATTGTTGACATTTTCCAATACACGGCTATCAACTGCGATCATGGTGGACCAATCACCTTCCACCGCACCGCTTCCAGGACAGTGAACGCAGTTTGTAACAATCAAAGTTCCAAGAATGCAATTTGGCATTCGCATAAAATTATTGGAGAAGTAATCGAAAATGTGGGGAATAAAAGGAAACAAACTAGGAGTGAGGTTTAAATCACAGTGACCACACATCATGTGTCCGTAAATACGCGTATGAACAAAACAAGGACGTATCTAATCACAAAACTCATACGCTCAAGTGGTGACTGGTTCGTATGTATCTATGGAGGAAGGGTACTGGCTCTCGAACCGAATGTTCAAAAATCTAGTCCTGCAGTGGAACACAAACAGCGCGCAGTGATGATAAGCTCCGATAGGATCGAAATAGATATCCCATACATCTTATCGATGTTTACTTACGATTCTTAATCAATGAAGACATAAAGCCTTGCAGATGAAACGAGCACTTTCTAAGCACTAAGCCGCATACCGAGTTGGGAAAAGGATTCTGTCGTAAGGAATCAATGTTCACATTGATGCCACTCGCAAACCCATTCTTTCAAACTTTTGTGAAAATCCTTCCGGGATACTAAGCTATGCTTTAGTTGGAAATGCCCGCACAAAGATAAAAGTTACTTCTAGCAGTGTTTGAGGGAGATACAATTGAACAGCTTTAGTGTATGGATTTGTCATGAGTATTTTTGTTTCATCATCTGAATTAGTATCATCGTACTTGAAAGTCCAAAATGTCACACTTGTTTTTTATTTAAAAATGGTATATTGTTCCGGCATTTATAAATAAATTGTGAGACGAAGTGGCGTGCTATTCCAGTAACCATCTAAGTCGGATTTAATCGTAGATCAAGGCAAATTAGTGGAGCTCCATCATCCTCTCTAAAAAACGAGGATTTTACTATTTCCTAATGATCATTGAGGTAGAATGGTATTCTGATCAAAAATTTTGTTGTTTCTATACTGGTCAAAAATTTTAGATTTGACAACATTTAAATTCAGTCCTTTGCTTCAATAATTATATTTTGTCACTATGAAATTAATGGTATCAAAGAGGTATCCAAATCTATTGCAGCGACAAATAATTTAACTATTTTACTTTGCAATGCCTTGCCTATAATGTGTAACAGCTACGTGGGTCAATCGAATCCGGAATCTCGAAATGACTTAGTTCGGAAAGTTTCCATTGAAGTGGTCAAAACCAATGTTTAACGAATTAGAAATCAGTGAGTGTAAACCCGAATGTCTTGTGGGAGAATAAAATGAACAATTTTAATATTAAAACGGTGCGCGTTCCTCATGTTTAATATATTTTGGTCATATGTATAACAAAAAAGTTCAAGTTATTTTGGATATCGCAATATCTTCATGAAAATATTTGCAATGATGATGATCATTTGAAGAAACGGACAAAAAATGGGGTGAGGTGCACCCCTTGATAAATATCTAAGTCCCTTCATAGCAGTGTAACACGGATATAGGGAAGTAATCAATTCCACCACGCATTGAGTTACTGACCTGACATAATCATGCCCTTGGTGTATCAACCCCATACTCCAGCTTTGTTACATAGGCCAAACAAAATACGGTACTTACATTATTAGGTAACCTCTCAATGTACACTCGTCTGCTCCAAATCTGGATGACAGAAATCAACGATAAATATCAAATTCATAAGGTTATGTTTGCTTTAGGAAGCGAATGATGAAGACGCTTCCGATGACCTATTGAGGCCACTGAATCACTGGGACAATCTGGGAAGATGCACGGGCACGTTGGACGCGCATATTTCCTTTTTGCCAGGCTGATCACTTCGCTTGCAGACGCTTAAACCTCAACTGAAATGACTCCATATGGAATCATTGAGTCATTTGAGATGTCCTTAATAATGATTGGGGAAACACAGTAATCTACTTTCTGCGCTCATTTAAACACATCCCTTTTATGATCGAATTACTAACAACAAATGCGCCTGAGTTCTCATGGCGATCTCTCTGTTTTGCGCAGTTTCTTTCAGTCAGTTCCATATAGTCGTAGCAAACTGATGTGCTCCAAATGCGTGAGGTTTTCGGGAGCATATCTGTGAAACTCCGGTGTCATCTCTGTAACTTGGGGCTATTGTTGTGGTTACAACGTACTGAAATCAATCAAAATTTCATTGAATGAAATGAAATTGCTGGAATTTACCTCTTTTGTCACTAAGTCACAATAAATCAATATTCATTTACTTTTGTTTACTGAATGTTGTTCGAATCTATTGTGATTTGTAATTTATCTGCACTTAAGCATAACTTAAGCGTCTTCGTTCCATGTTTAAGAAGTTAATATCGTATTTTAGGTAACAATTATTTATCCAACTTGTACTTATTTACTTTATTGGTAAATGCTGTGAAACATCCCTCGGACGTTTGATTGTCGACAGTTACGGATTATCAAAGCAGTAGCCTGTTTCGAACTGAGTTAGACATCCGTTCGGACGGAATATCGATTGCACCGTCCTCGGAATGACCTGGAAAAGATTGTACTCAGGAAACTTACCAAATAATGTTGATTGAACTGTGGTGCACAAGGTTTCGCTCACGATATCCGGTCACGTACTAGAGGCTGAATTGTGCATCAGCTTACAATGATGCCTATCGGCCTGATAATTCCTTTCGAAGGTCATGCGAAGAAATTCATGCCACACAAGAAAACCATTTGCCAATGGCGCAGATTGTTTGCAGAATTGTGAGATTTGGATTGTTTGATTCGCTATGTTTTAAGTGGATGAGTTTGCACTNATTATCTCAGCTTTTTGATGAATTATAAACCTGGCTTGCAGCAGATGCATCACTTTTCAAGCCGAGAGAGTGATTGGACAAAAGCGAAACAGAAAGTTCTCTAAATTGGCTTGACAATTGAAAGTATTTTTTTATCATGTCAGTCATCTGCATTTGTCAGCCTCACTCAAGATTTTGAAAGCTACACAACAGCACTTACCAAAAACCGAAATAATGTTTTCCCCTTGTTTATTGTGTGCACATAAAAAAGAGATAGTTTTATTGTAATAGAAGCAGCGGTTTTCTGCTTTTAAAATCTTCAAAATGGCTACAGGAACGTTCTGATTTCGAACTCCGTCAGCACGATTTATGATTCCTATTTATGTTCTTCGCAAAGTAGCGTTTGTATGGTTATGGCCCCCTTCCTAATATTTTGGTATGTATTGGCAAACTCAATAAACTAGAGAGAAAATTAGGACATTACAAGTTTAAAAAACATTCTGATGATTTAGTGGTATAAGACTGCTATCATATTAGCCGAACGTGAGCCTTAGGTTCACTACCTTTGCATATGTCTGGTAACAGTCGGTGATCAGTTGCAGTTCACCAACAGAAAGGCATTGAAAACTTTCAATAAATCAAACTCACTAGTGAGCAGAGACTGTTGCAGATAGTTGCAAAGAAGGGTTATGAACAGTTTTTGACAGTGAATGACCAAGTTATTGAAGTATACATACATCTTATCAGTCCAGTGACCTGGGCTGAGTTTTTCCTTCTTCACGTGTCAGTTGCACACAGGTGCATTCAAATTGGAGTCTTAAAACTGCAATTTGACCCTTTTGGTCGAAATTTTTCAGAAAGAGCATCAGAGGTGTATGAAATCCAAAGTATTTTGAAGAAAAACTGAGGGAACTGGCAGGAATTAATGCAACAGAGCTCTGCGGGATTGGCCCTGGCAACTTGATGCACGGGTTTCTCAGTATTTTCGATGAATTCTTATTCCCAATTGTTGCTCATAACACTTCT